>BQNB010009521.1:28093-86606 GCA_026074375.1 Tanacetum coccineum | reverse complement strand
CTAAAAGTCCTAATTTCGACCCATTTTCAAGCTATAAGCTCAAACTCAGGTTGCGTGACGTGGCTGTTTACTATCATTTTGCTATATCAACATTCCCCATTAAGATTGTGATAAGTTTGTCAACTTTCATTTTGTAATATTTATTACATCTACATATCAGGTGAAGTTCATAACCTCGCCTTTACTCATTTACATGTTTTATAAACCCGCGAGGGGGATACATGCTTGTTACAAACTCTTTTACATACTCGTTTATCTTATAACAATGTGATTACTTTTCAAGGACTTAGTGAGTTCATAGCCTCACATTTTAATCTTTTCATAAACCCGTGAGGGGGATACATGCTATAAATTACGAATACAAGTGTTTTCTAAATTACATGCTATCCTGACATATCATTACAATTACTGTCTAAGTTATCTATCCTACAAGTCGTTAAATTTTACTTTAAGTCGTTAAATTGACTTTGGATATTAATGTGTTAATATTACAAATCCTACAAGTCATTAAATTGACTTCAAGTCGTTAAATTGACTTTGGATATTAATGTGTTAATATTACAAATCCTACAAGTCATTAAATTGACTTCAAGTCGTTAAATTGACTTTGGATGATAATGTGTTAGTGTCATAAATCCTACAAGTCGTTAAATTTGACTTCAAGTCGTTAAATTGACTTTGGGATGTTAATATGTTGATATTATGAGCTCTTCAAGTCATTAGATTAACTTTTGATAATAATGTGTTAGTGCGATGTGCTTAGACAAAGAACAAGACCAGACAAGACCAATCAGACCAAACAAGACAATAACGTAATAATACACTGTTACTATGATAATTGCATTCGTTGCAATCATTACTATTAACAGGTGTATAATAACAATACCATTTTCTTTAATAATTGTGTTTTTACAATTATTATACTATGACTTGTATTCAAACTGTTTATCAAACCTATGAATTTCACTCAACCTTTGTGTTGACTTTTTAGCATGTTTATCTCAGGTTATTGAGCAATATACGACACAGAGTGGCATGGACTCGAAGATGGCTAAAACTTGTTATCATTCACATTGTATGTAACTAGATTTTGGGACCTGCCTTTGTAAAACTCTGATTTGAAATGAATGATAACGTATCTTTTGAACAAACGTCTCTTTTGGGTCGTTTTCTATGATTATGGTTGTTGTATCCATGAAGTAATACTCCAGATTAGCTTCCGCTGCTATATGTAAAAATGGGGGTGTTACAGAACAACGCAAGAATACACAAATTTTACATAAAACGTTTTAAACAATATTTTAAGTATGTCGTAATCGTTACTAGGGTTTGATTATTTCCTGTGGGAATTAACCTTATCCGTAGTAAGTACACTTATACTCGAAAAAAATGTGAACATGGCAACCCTAATTTTATAAATGATATGTGATTTATAAAATGTAGATATTTCTATTTATAGAAAAGTTTTAAAATGAAAATAGAAAGGTTTTAAAAATTACTAGTGTTATAAGGTTGTATGCATGCTTCCTTATAAACAAATTTTGGTAACATTGTTTTTATCAAATTCTACCCTAAAATTAAGTCATTTGCCATCCAAGTATGAAATCACTTGAGTTGTATTTTTACTCTAAAACTGTTTTAGGTAAATTTGCAAACAAGGTAATATAACAATTGTATGGTCAGACCTGAGACTGTAAAATTACTGATTTTATGTTGGAGACTTATATCGAGTATGGTTGTTCAAAACTTTGACTCGAGGCATACGATGGGGTTAAACATTCTACTTGACACTGTAATTCTGGATTATAATGCCTTGTGCCCCATAACGGCTAAGAGTTGCACATGTTGGTAATTATCACACACTGATTACCTTTTGAGTTTACCATTTCTAGTAGATCAACTGCATTAATGGTAGAACTCAAGTTAGATCTTAGACTCTTGATAAAATTAATTGTTTAATCTTTTAAAACATGGGTAGTTAATTTTATAAAAGATTATTATCAAAAATACTAATATTTTCTAAACTTTTGATTATTTTGTAAATGGCTGGTGCTGCCCAAAACACAAATAATACGACTATCAGGTTGATTCTCCTATCAGAGAAACTTACTAGTTCGAATTTCACAAACTGGTATCGTAATCTAAGGATTGTACTCAGGTATGAGAAAAAGATAAAGTTTGTGGAACAGCCTACTGGACCCGCTCCTGATCTTGAAACTGCTGACCCTGACACTATTGACAAGTACTATGGGACTATCAATCTTGAGCAAAAGGTTGTATAACACCTCGTGTTTTAGGTCATTGTACGACATTATGTAATTCACAATTTATTTTTAGGGTTTTACGCGTTTGCTTTTAAATCGTAATCGTTAAGCTAAATCGCGTAAACTAAAAATGATCATTCAATGTAAACGGGCATTAAACGATTAAACATTTACATCAAGCAAGTGTTAAATGATTATTATGAGGATAATTATCAACTTTGTTCATCTTATTTTTATTGGTTACGTAAAATGCTTACGTTTCGCGATAAAATGCGTTTCGGCATTCCCGGAAGCACCAAAACATAACTACGCTTAAACGAATACCCACGATTATACCCAATACACAAAATAATCAATATAACATCACATATATGTGTATGTGGCCGAATTCCAAGAGATAGGACCAAGTAATATCTTGTTTGCATGACTACTCTCCATAATATCTAGATATTATGAATATCAAGGGAACAAAGCCTTACACCTTCACATGCACTTGACCAATTGCCCTAGGAACCTTCCTTGAGGCCTTCCTTGAGTCCTTGGTCAAGTATATAATGCCTAAGCTAGCAAGTAAACACACATCTTCCATTTTCCAAAGTGTAAACAAGAAAAGTCTCTCCCTTTCTCTCTTACAATAGCCACGGCTCAAAACCTCAATAATACACAATCCATAGCTTGATTTTCTTTCACCATATTAGTGTTTATACATCATACTTAAGGTATTCTAAGAAGAATTGAAGGGTTGGTTAAGCTTTGAAAGGGTTTTAACAAGATATTGCAAGATTAGGGTTTTTGGTTGAAATTAGGGTTTTCACCTTATATTTTCAAGCCAAGGTTGTTAATCACAAGGGTGTGATTGTTATTCTTTTCTCTACTCATCCACACAAGGTTATTTAAAAGCTTAATCATTTCATAACTAAGATTTTATGTGTTCATATGTTATATTTAGCTAAATCACCATCTAGGATACTTTTGAATATGTAAAATGAATATTTACTTATGATTAATGTTTTATGAACTTATTTACATGTCACATGGATGCTAATATGATGTTAAAAGGGATGTATAAGTGTTTTAACATGTTGTTTAAGTATAAACATGTTTATGAGCAAATTAGGGTTTCTAAAGTTAACTTATGAGTTACAAGTGAAAATGGTAGTTAAACTTGTTATCTTGAACACACTTAAGTAAAGTATGATCTAATGGACTTTATATATGTAAAACATAAGATAGAAATGTTGTGAAGTAGTTATAATAAGGTGTTGAATCTTAATGGTACAAAAATCAAGCTTAAAACATGTCTAAATCACAAAACCTCAAACTTTTTGTTTTGGTTCGATTTTGAAAGCATTCATATTATGTTTTATAAATATAGTACATCTAATGAGGATTCCAAAAAGATAAGAAACTTGGAAAACGGATTAATAACGAAGAAGATACACTAGTTACGAGTTTACGATGCTAAATACTTTATAAAACAAATTTTATAAAAAGTTACTATTCATGGCAGAAACTTATACTTTGTAAACATCAATAATATGATAAAACTTTCAATTACGAGAACGTGTTCGAAAGAATCGCTAAAAACGGAGCTATAACGAATAAGATACGACAAAAACGGGTTTTACGTTAATTAAAAGTATAAAAACGATTTTATAGCTGTTATGAACAGTAAAACACTATTCATCACAGAATCTCAAAAACCTAAAAATGTGATTTTATGATCACTCGTCTTAATACGAAAGCGTGGGCGTAAGAAACGCGAGAAACGGGCTTAAAACGACAAAGTTATGTCATTTTTACTAAAGGCGTAATTATAAACGTTTTTACTTTATAATTACGATTTCACTTAAACAAATAGATGGTGATATAGCTATATAGATTATATATGTTATTAGTTATCGAAGTGCTATATTACTAGGGAATTTCATAATGAGGCTTCTTCGGATGGCGTATTGACGAGTTGTTGGATTTACGATTTAAAGTGTCCTAACTCCTCGTACGTCATGTCATGACCTCTTAAATTATGATAGCCCGAACGATAGTACGATGATAACTATATAGGATTATATACAGTTGTTGTTAGACAACGTACTTGAATACTGATTCGACCTATATTAACTAGGTTGCATTCGAGCGTTAGCGTGACGCGTTTTTACTTGGGATATTTTGTTATCAGTTTACTCACTCAAGGTGAGTTCATAGCCCCATGTTTTACAATTATTAAATTACAAGTTTTTGGGGTGAGAAACATATGCATGTTTTACAAATTGGACGCAAGTGTACATTTTATCATGATTACGTTTTGCCTAAGTAGCGATAACCCACTATGCCCATGAATCATGAACTGTCAATTACTGGAATGTGAGCGCGAATGATTATAGATAGATCTATTTGGGATTGACCTCCCCGTTCGGGTGACTAGCTATCACTGGAAACGAACGTATATCATGTCGGATACTGGATGTTACGGGTTGAACATCATCACGGGCAATGTAGGCAATATTTATATATTGTATTCAATTATGTCGAGCTTCGGTGTCATGAGCTTAGGTAAACGTAATTACATTTTGTGATGTCTGCATCTGTTGCATTATCACTGGGAAAGTCTTGCGGTCCTGCATATACATTTACATAAACCTATGAAATTCACCAACTTTATGTTGACGTTTTTAAATGCAATATTTTTCAGGAGGTCATTAAGCACGAGGTGCGAAGGATACATTGGTGGTTATATTTTGAAGTCATGCATTAAAGATTTAGTCGCATTACATTTTGTATATCTGTTATGGGCTGAAAATCTTTGTAATAATAACAAGTAAACAAGTAAAGCTTCGGGCTTTTGTAACACATGCTTTATTAAATCCAATGTATCAGTTTTAAACGACTTTTTGGTCGTTCTTATATTATCTTGTGTTATTGATCTGAGAAGTAACACGCCCCGGACTCTTATTCCGCTGCGACCCAATTTGGGGGTGTTACAAAAATCCCATTGAATATCATACTCATTTTCCCTATCCTTGGAGTCTAAAAAAACCCATCTCCTTCGATTCTAACTCCAATTGATAATTAAATCTTTCTATACTGATGAGTTGATTTATGTTATGATTAAATCTTGTATCCAAAACCACCTACGAATATTGTAAGTTTTTATATTTATAATTTATATTTTGGTTTAATATGTGTACATCAAATGTTTTTATTTTATGTTTTGTTTTGATATGAATAAACATGGAGTTTTGATATGCTTTTATGTTCGATCAATGTGTTATGACTTCTTAGCTCACTCATGCATGGGTATATATACTACTAGGAAGATATTTGTGTGCCTAGTTGATGTGTGCAAGGTGGCAAAGCTTCTTGAAGAAGATTGGATGACATGAGAATAAGATAGGCTTATTTAGAGCTTATCTTGGTCTAGTCATGGTTCAAGTTGCATGAAGATATTTTACAAAGCTTCTTGGTGACTCTTCTTGGCTTATCCTAGTCATATTACACGAAATTATGCATGTGTATATGTTAGGATATGTTTTTGGTCTTTTATATAATGTATACTTGCATTATATGAAGTATAATGTAGTATAGACTTGGAAAAATGTATAACTTGTACATTGTAAGTTATGATTTGAATTCCTTCATAATGAATATGTATAAAGTGATAAATACTTGAAGTTTTAAATAAACTTTATTTATTGGGTATAATTTTGGGTATTTGATGAAGCGTAGATAGTTAACGTGCGCATTTCGAGAGGCGTTAACGTACTTTATCGCGAAACGTAAACCACTTAAGTAACCATAAAACTAAAATGTGCAATGATAATTAATTTATCCTCTCAAATAATCATATAACTTTTGCTTGTTTGTAAACATTTAATTGTTTTAATGCACGGTTTACATGACTATGATCTTTTTAGTTTACGCGATTTAACTTAACGTTTACAGTTAAGAGAAAACTGCGTAAAACCCTAAAATAAATTATGCATACATAATTGACGTTCAATGACTGAAACATGAGGTGATTATAGTCTCCTCCCATTAAATGGGCCTTGTCCTTAAGGCTTATCACACGGTACTTGACGACGGTGCAGTCTTGGTGAAGAGGTGTGGATATTTCTTCCTGAATTGATCTTTACGTTCCCACGTAAACTCAGGACCCCGTCTAGAGTTCCATCGAACCTTGACAATTAGGAACGGCATTTGCCATCAATGTATTGACTTAGCGATCCATGATTTCTATAGGCTCTTCAACAAAATGAAGCTTGTCATCCACTTGGAGTCCTTCCAACGGAACGACTAATGGATCGTCAGTATAATCATTTTCATGTTGGTAACATGAAAACGTATTGTGGACCCTGCTCAGCTCTTGAGGAAGCTCAAGCTTGTAAGCAATGGCTCAAACCTTTTTCAACACTTTGAAAGGTCCGACATATCTGGGGTTTAACTTCCCCCGTTTTCCAAAACGTACGACCCCTTTCTAAGGTGAAACCTTAAGCATAACTTTATCTCCAACTTGAAAAATCATCGGTTTACGACTTTTTTTAAATTAGCGTCACGCTCTTTTGTTGATCGCCAGAGCGTTTTGAATCCATTGTTTAATCTGGATGTTCATCTCCGTTGTTTCTTGCAAAAATTATGGACAGTGAGTGAACTTGTCCAACTCTCGGACACCAACACATTGAGTGAACGACACTTGTCGACCATAAGTGCTTACATACACGGTTGAAGCACTTAATGCTAGCAGATAAACTGTCATTGTATGATAAACTAGACTTAATGGAAATGTTTAACCCAACCATTTCCAAAGTCGATTACGCAAGCACGTAGCATATCCTTGAGAGTTTGGATGGTTCTCTCGCTTTGTCCGTCGGTTTGCAGATGATATGCAGTACTCATATCTAAACTTGTACCCAAAGCCTTCTGAAGTGACCTCTAGAAATTTGATGCGAACCGAGGGTCACGATCACACATTCTTGCCAGTTTATCCATAGGATCCGTTTCCCTTATTGGCATAAAAATGGCAGACTTTGTAAGTCGGTCAACGATCACCCAAATAGTGTCATAACCTTGTGATGACTTAGGAAGCTTCGTGACAAAATCCATCGTGATGTTGTTTACCCATTCCTAATTGAGGTCTTATCTCGGGTCACATTGCACTAAACAAACCCGATGGTCTCTGATGTTACGGCTTGACCTTAGCACAGTCAAACACTTGACTACTATAGGTGGCGGATGTTAGCTTTCATATTGGACACCATATAGTTTTTCATATCCTAGGACTTTTTGTCAGAACCCGGATGAATAGAGTATTTATATTTGTGGGACTCGTGCATGATCACAGTCCTTAAGTTTCCATAACATGGTAACCAACTCCTGCCATTTAAGCACATAGTTCCATCCGCACGTGGTTCCAACTTTTCCGTTCTAAGTTTCTCCGGATCTTTTGAATTCTCAACCAATATACCCCCAACATCCTCCTTCTTGATGTTTTTCGGCTTTCGTGCTTCAGTCTGAGCTCTCAAGATTTGTTTAGGAAGATCCAAGCCAATAGTCATCACTAAGGCCCGAACTCTTTGTGGTTCTCGTCACTTTCCCTGCTTAGAGGCATCAGCATAACTTCGCCTTCCTTGGCGTTGATAACGAATTTCGCAATCTTAATCACTCAGCAACTCTAACCAGCGACGTTGCCTCATATTTAATTCCTTTGATCAAGAATATGTTGTAAACTTTTGTGATCAGTGAACACCGTGCACTTGGTTTCGTACAGATGTGTAGCTCCAAATCTTTTAGACGCAAACACCATGCACTAAGTTCCTAAATCGTGAGGTCGGTATAGTTCTTTTCATGAATTTATAAACTGGTGTGAGCCATAAGAAATCAACATTTTATCTTTGCATCTACACAGGCGCCCAATACCCTTCTTTGAAGCATCGCCAGCTATTTGTGATGAAATCTTGCTTCCAAGTAAGGCCAGGATTGCGGTTTTTTTTTTATTTTTTTTTTTGCACTACACAGTTCGCTTTCAATAGTTGAAATGTGCTTCTAGTTTATCGCACCAATCAAACTTGAACCATTTCTGGGTTAGTTTGTCATTGTCTTGCGATCGTTGAAAACCTTTCGATGAATCTTTCTTGAATAGCCGGCAAGGCCCAAAAAATTGGCGAATCTCTGTTGGGGTTTTTGGAGATGCCCAATCTTTGATAGATTCAATCTTGACAGGGTCAACATGAATACCTCGACAGTCAATCACGTGACTGAGGAATTATACCCTGGAAATCCAGAATTCACACTTGGAGAACTTGGCGTACAATACTTCCTTCTTAAGCAATTTTCAATATCTGCTATGAGTGTTTTGTTCTTCATGTTTCTTCTTTCTTTGGAAGAAGATAAATGTCATCGATGAAGACAATTACATAACTTGTCCAAATACGGTTTTACACACCCGTTATAGGCCCATGAACACGGCCGGTGCATTAGTCAAACCAAAAGGCATGACATTGAATTCATAGTGACCGTATCGAGTCCTGAATGCAGTCTTGGGAATGTATTTCTTCTTGAACTCTCAACTGGTGATAACCTGACCTCAGATCGATCTTTGAATAAATTACTGGTCCTTGCAGCTGGTCGAATAGGTCATGATCCTTGGGAGTGGGTAGCGGTTCTTCACTGTCAGTTTGTTCAATTCCCTGTAATCGATGCACATCCGAAAAGACCCATCTTTCTTATTTACAAATAGAACCGGAGCTCCCCAGGGTGAGGAACTTGGTCTTATGAAGCCTTTGTCCGTAAGTTCTTGTAGTTTGCTCCGCTTAGTTCCTTCATTGCGGACTGGTTGCTAATCTATATGGTGCCCGTGCTACAGGTGTAGCACCCGGTACCAATGATTCGAAACTTACTTGTTCGATGGTTAGGTGGCTATATCCTGTAATACTCAGGGATAGACGTCAGGAAAATCCTTGAACAACATGGCCATCTTTAAGTCGTTTCTCCTTGACTTAGTTTCATCTTTGGTCGACTTGCTTTTGCGTGTGATATTTGACTAAGAATACGTGAATTCCCTTCGTTTAATTACTATTGAGCCTTAGCACACGAGATGAGGTTATTGGGTCCCGTGTTTATTGCTGCTTCGTCCACACGATTGAATTTATAATTGTCTCCAAAAGGAATACAAATGATCTTTTCCGCATAAACAATAACGGCATGGTACTTTACCAACCAATCCATACCAATTATCATGTCAAAACTACCTAGTTCTACAGGCATTAGGTCTATGTTGAAAGGATGATTTAAGAGGTTTAACGTACAACCCCAGATAATAGTGTTTAACCCAACTATTCGCCCGTCGGCTAGTTCGACATTATAATCATGATCTAATGCAGTCGGAGTGATAACAATTCAAGAGCTAAATGCAGTAGATACAAAACTCCTATCGGCACTGGTATCAAATAAAATAGATGCATATCGGTTGTTTAGGAGAAACGTACCCGTGACGACATTGTTGTCTGGGTTTACCCCTGCATTGCCCACGGCATACACCTTTGCCTGAGCCTTGGCATTTCCAGCCTGATTACCCCGGTTGTTGTTGTTCTTTAATTTTGGGCAATCCTTCTTGAAATGCCCTTGAGCACTATATTCAAAACAAGCCATCTGATTAGCCAAAGTGTTGACATTTGGGGGACTCCTGTAGTCATGACCTAAATGACCAAATCGGTTGCACTTACTGCATTTGGGAGCACAAGGACCCTCATGGTGATAGTTACATTTGGAACACAGAGGTTTAGGCCCTCTGTGTGGTTTCCTATCACCATTTCCTGCGGCATAAGCTCTTCCAGTGTTTTGTCTTTTGTTTGGTTGCTGACTCTGGTTGTCACTGGCAGTGTCATCAGACTTTCTTTTATTGTCAGCCTGACGTTCAGCCCAAGTGTTGATCTTTTTGTCCATGAGTTCAGTGGCGAACTCAATGGCATCCTGCATAGTTTTTGGCTTAGTCGCCATCACACTGCCATGGATCGTGTCGGGCAAGCCACCAACATATTTCTCAACTTGGTCTATTTCTTTCGGAAACATCCGATCGCACATTAGTGCCAGTTCTTGGAAACGTTGGCTATAGGCTACCACATCATTACCCTTTACCTTCAAATTCCACATTTCGAACTCCAGTTTCTTAATTTCGCCCCTTGGGGAGTATTTGTCTATCATCATCTTTTTCAGTGTCCTCCATGGCATTGCATGGGCAGCTTCAGGTGTTAGTGGTTCTTTAACATGGGAGTTCAACCATGTAGAGATTCCTTGCAGGGTACACGTAGCAAATTTGATCTTGGCATCTTACTGTACAGTTGCTTATGCTGTAAACAGACTCCATCTTTTCAAACCACTGAGTGAGTCCAACAACTCCTTCTGTGCCCTTGAAGTTTAGAGGTTGGCATTTGAGGAAGTCTGGGTGGGGGGTGCATTCACGAGCAAATTGCACAGGCTCCCTTATGGCACCCGTTTCTGAAGTTAATGGCTTCAATCATGCCTTTTCTGGTTGCATCATGTGTTGTTCAGAGTGCAGCAGTAACGCCTTCGTTAATCATTGCCTGAATTTGGGCGTTGGTGACAGATGTAGTGGTATTATGTGTCTGTGACTGGTGTTGGTGTTGATCTGGGTTTACCTCGTGGGGTTCTCTTTGGTGCCATTTTCTTGAAATCACAAGAAAACATAATACCCGTTAGATTTCATAAAATCATAACTATGACATAACATATACACATTAAATAAAACGAGATCACATCACACAGTGAAATGTACAACTGTTATTGAAATTAATCGTGGTATAACCAAATCGACATTCATTTATAATAAATTCGATTTCATAGATAACGTAATCCGTCCATTTCATATATAACTTGGAAAAACATACATGTTCGGTTCAGATACAAAATGATTACTACACTTAGGTTACAAGACAAAAGAAACAACCTAAAGCCATACTAGCCGGGATATACCCGTAACACTTAGTATGTTGTACAAGATAGATAATACCTGAACAAAAGACCTATACTGGGTAGCTAAACAAAACAAAAGATCTATACAGTCTCCTAGCTGGGAATAACCCATAATACTTAACAGGCTGCATAGCATAGCTACAACATAACCAAATGTAGGAACTGCTACCGGCCTCTCCTGGTGCATCAGGCTGTGCCGGACTTTTGCGGGTCTAAGCTGCCTCTGAAACTCGGCCATCTGAGTCTGTAGTCCTTTCAGCAACTCTAATGCCTTAGTCAACTAGACCTACCTCTGGTAGTTTGCCTGTAGCATCTCTAAAGTCACAACCTGACTCTTACGGTCAGTTGCCTGCAACTGTGAAATCACTGCCTCCTGACCCATCACTACAGAATGTAATGCCATAATCTCTGAATGTATCATATAGCTAACGTCTATGGAGCGTCCCTATGCCTCTTGGGAAACTAAAGCCTCCTGATCTAGTAGTCGTGCAGTCTCATAGTGGTACTGACTATCATCAACCAATGTCCTAACACTCTGATATATCTGGGTTTGCCTGTCCTGAGTATCCTCTATCACAGCATAGATATCCTGCGTGTCCTGCTCCTGGACTGCAGTAAGCCTAGTCACCCTAGCATTGACCCCTTTAAGGATTATCGGTGCCACCTCCTCAACAGCCTCTCTCGGATCTACCTAAACATCTCTAATCCCATAGCCGACCTCCTCGGCTCTCTGTCGTCTGATCTCGGTATCCATAGTACCGACAAACCTATAGTCTGCCCTACGACCTCTAATCGGTCTAGTGGCAGCTGCAGCTAAACTCTCTCCAATATCGTACCTAAGACCAAGGTCAATACCCAAACTCTTCTGAGTTGGTAGTGTAATCTCGGGCCTGTCTGTCTTGTGGTCAGAAGATAGTAACTGCAAAGGTGGTGATGCTGGTAATGGGGGAAATGGTATATGTGGTAATAGAGATGACAGTGGAGTAAGTGGTGATGGTGGTGGGGTGGTTAAGGCAAGAAGTCTCTCGACCTCTTCCCTAGGAGGAAGTGATATGGATGGCTCATCCCGGATAGATATCCTGGCAGTCATACGGTGTACAGGTGGGACAGAGTCGGCCGGAGCTGGGTGCTCCTCCTCCTCCTCCTCATCCTCGTCCTCGTCCTCATCATCATCATCATCATCCCTATCAGCAGGGTAATCAGCTGGATCCTCCTCGGGATCCTCATCGTCCTCCTCCGGCTCCTCCTCCGGATCAGACTCAGGAACATATCCTGGTGAATCTGCAGTGGGTGAGGCAGCAGCAGGTAGTGGCTGCTCCTCGGCCGGGAGTATCTCATCCTCCTGTGGTATGTACTCAGGGTACATCGGCTCAGGAACAAAGTCCAGTGGGGGAGGTGACTGTGGCTCCTTGGGGCCAGGTATGTAGTCAGGCGATGGTGGAACCTCAAGGCCAGGTATGTAGTCAGGCGATGGTGGAACCTGATAAGCAGCCATTATGTAAGCATATGGGTCCTCTGGCATAATGGGTGGTCCATCGACTCCTGGTGAACCAATGTCTGACCCATCCTCAACTGGAAAGGATACTGATGTGTATGTAACTGTAGAATGCTCAGAATCTGACATAACCGAATCTGAAACTCCAACATAACTTATATTAGTATTTAATATAAGACTCTTATAGTAATATACATTTATATCATAACATGTATATCAATCATGAATATCAATCATGCATGCATCTAGCCTAACCGACTAATGCACAATTAGTGTATGTATGTCCCGTGAAAACCCCTTTGTATGAATGCAATGTTTGAAAACGGTTATAGTCCAGCAAAAACATTTGACCTGGTTCTCTATAACCTTGGCTCTTGATACCAATCTGTAACACCCCCAAATTGGGTCGCAGCGGAATAAGGGTCCGGGGCGTGTTACTTCTCAGATCAATAACACAAGATAATATAAGAACGACCAAAAAGTCGTTTAAAACTGATACATTGGATTTAATAAAGTATGTGTTACAAAAGCCCGAAGCTTTACTTGTTTACTTGTTATTATTACAAAGATTTCCAGCCCATAACAGATATACAAAATGTAATGCGACTAAATCTTTAATGCATGACTTCAAAATATAACCACCAATGTATCCTTCGCACCTCGTGCTTAATGACCTCCTGAAAAACATTGCATTTAAAAACGTCAACATAAAGTTGGTGAATTTCATAGGTTTATGTAAATGTATATGCAGGACCGCAAGACTTTCCCAGTGATAATGCAACAGATGCAGACATCACAAAATGCAATTACGTTTGCCTAAGCTCATGACACCGAAGCTCGACATAATTGAATACAATATATAAATATTGCCTACATTGCCCGTGATGATGTTCAACCCGTAACATCCAGTATCTGACATGATATACGTTCGTTTCCAGTGATAGCTAGTCACCCGAACGGGGAGGTCAATCCCAAATAGATCTATCTATAATCATTCGCGCTCACTTTCTAGTAATTGACAGTTCATGATTCATGGGCATAGTGGGTTATCGCTACTTAGGCAAAACGTAATCATGATAAAATGTACACTTGCGTCCAATTTGTAAAACATGCATATGTTTCTCACCCTAAAACTTGTAAATCAATAATTGTAAAACATGGGGCTATGAACTCACCTTTAGTGATAACTAAAGGGTTAACGCTACTTAGGCAAAATGTAATCATGATAAAATGTACACTTGCGTCCAATTTGTAAAACATGCATATGTTTCTCACCCCAAAACTTGTAAATCAATAATTGTAAAACATGGGGCTATGAACTCACCTTTAGTGAGTAAATGGATAATAAAATATCCCAAATGGAAACGCGTCACGCTAACGCCCGAATGCAACCTAGTTAATATAGGTCGAATCAGTATTCAAGTACGTTGTCTAACAACAACCATATATAATCCTATATAGTTATCATCGTACTATCGTTCGGGCTATCATAATTTTAAGAGGTCATGACATGACGTACGAGGAGTTAGGACACTTTAAATCGTAAATCTAACAACTCGTCAATACGCCATCCGAAGAAGCCTCATTATGAAATTCCCTAGTAATATAGCATTTTGATAACTAATAACATATATATTTCTATATAGCTATATCACCATCTAATCGTTTAAGTGAAATCGTAATTATAAAGTAAAAACGTTTATAATTACGCCTTTAGTAAAAATGACATAACTTTGTCGTTTTAAGTCCGTTTCTCGCGTTTCTTACGCCCATGCTTTCGTATTAAGACGAGTGATCATAATATTGCATTTTTAAGTTTCCGAGATTCTGTTGTGAATAGTGTTTTTACTGTTCATAACAGCTATAAAATCGTTTTTATACTTTTAATTAACGTAAAACCCGTTTTAGTCGTATCTTATTCGTTATAGCTCCGTTTTTAGCGATTCTTTCGAACACGTTCTCGTAATTGAAAGTTTTATCATATTATTGATGTTTACAAAGCATAAGTTACTGCCATGAATAGTAACTTTTATAAAATTTGTTTTATAAAGTATTTAGCGTCGTAAACTCGTAACTAGCGTATCTTCTTCGTTATAAATCCGATTTTCGAGTTTCTTATCATTTTGGAATCCTTATGAGATGTACTATCTTTATAAAACCTAACATGGATGTTAACAAATTAGAACCAAAACAGCAAGTTTGAAAGGTTGTGATTAAAACATGTTTTAAGCTCGATTTTTGTACCATTAAGCTTCAACACCTTATTACAACTACTTCACAACATTTTTATCTTATGATTTACATATATAAAGTCCATTAGATCATGCTTTACTCAAGTGTGTTCAAGATAACAAGTTTAAATGCCATTTTTACTTGTAACTCATAAGTTAACATTAGAAACCCTAATTTGTACATATACATGTTTATACTTAAACAACATGTTAAAACACTTATATATCCCTTTTAACATCATATTAGCATCCATGTGACATGTAAATAAGTTCATAAAACATTAATCATAAGTAAATATCCATTTTACATATTCAAAAGTACCCTAAATGGTGATTTAGCTAAATATAACATATGAACACATAAAATCTTAGTTATGAAAAGATAAAGGTTTGAAGAGGACCTTATGATGAACAATGATGATAGAAAACACAATCTAAACCCTTGTTTAGATTAAAAACCAAAGCTAGCACACTTGAAAACCCTAATTTCCTTTGAAAACCCTAATTTCCTTTTCTTGCTTCCTTGCTTGCAAATGCTTAACCAAGTCTTGGATCCTTCTTAGAATACCTTAAATATGATGTGTGTATGCTTGTATAATGATAGAAAATCAAACTATGGATTTGTTTTGGTTAGGTTTTTGAGCCGTGGGTTTAAGAGAGGAGGAAAAGAGAGTTTTTGTGATTTCTTTGTTAAGGAATGAAGTGAATGAGTTTCTAACACAAGGGCACCCCTATTTATACTACTAGGAGATCATATGAAGATATTTGTGTGTCTAGTTGATCATATGAAAGGTGGCAAGGATAAGAATGCATGGAAGAAAACTAGAGCTTATCTTGTTAAGGAAATTGGCTAGTCATGGTTCAAGTTGCATGCTAGATCTTTTATGAAGATATTTGTGAAGGTTCATGGTCTTATCTTGGCCTCCTAGTCACTTATACACGTTCATATGCATGTGTATAAGTTAGGATATGTTTTTGATCTTTTATATAATGTATACTTGCATTATATGAAGTATAATGTAGTATAAATCAAATACAATGTATAATTTGTACATTGTAGGGTTTGGTTTGAATTCTTTCATGAAGAATATGTATAAAGTGATAAATACTTGAAGTTTTAAATAAACTTTAAGTATTGGGTACAAATTTTGGGTATTTGATGAAGCGTAGATAAGTTAACGTGCTTCCGGGTAGGCCTAAACGTACTTTATCGCGAAACGTAAACACTTAACGTAACCAATAAAAATAAAATGTGCAATGATAATAATTATCCTCTAAATAATCATATAACACTTGCTTGATGTAAACATTTAATTGTTTAATGCCCGTTTACATTGAATGATCATTTTTAGTTTACGCGATTTAGCTTAACGATTACGATTTAAAAGCAAACGCGTAAAACCCTAAAAATAAATTATGAATTACATAACGTCGTACAATGACCTAAAACACGAGGTGTTATACTAGGACTATAATAGTTTCATTTGTAAAGGAGTAGGGTTATACGTTTATGCAATTAATGATACGAATCATTCATAAACCTCTACTCCTCCAAATCAACTAAGTCTCTGAAACTAGTTTTAGTTGGTTAGCATAATTGTTAACTCTAAGTACTACTTTGGTTTACTTTGAGTAATTAGAGAGGAGATCACCATACTATACATTGTCATTCAATCCTTGTTGTTGTTCCACAAACAACATGGTATAATTCTTCGATAAATATCAATAAAGGTTAAACAATGAAAAGTGTTGTGTTCTTAAAGTTTTAAGTCTTTTATGCTTTAACAAAACCTTTTCATTACATTACTTAAGCATGAGCTAGTTCATTTTAACTCTTTAGTTATTTGTAAACTAGTACAAAGGGAACAACATAATATACTTATTGTATTATATTAATTATATTTATATTTTACGATAATACTTAACGGTCGTTAGTTAGTTCGCTTGACGAATAATTAACGTTAGACCTTTTAATTAGTGTATAATGTACACAACAATTATCAAAGTCAAAAATTTAGAGGGACCATATTTGTATGTTTCGAGTAACTAAGGGTATTAGGAAAGGATTAGGAGTGTAAACTTGTCCACCAAGTTATCAAGGCTATATAATGAAGGATTTTGCTAAACTCTGCCCACCAGGCAGAGGTTAAAGTGTATTTAATACACACAAACTTTCCTAATTAACAAGAAAATGCATTAAATACACATTAAATGAACTTATAAATTACTATATTTGAATGAGTATTTAATGCATTTTCTGGTTAATTAGGAAAGTTTGTGTGTATTAAATACACTTTAACCTCTGCCCGGTGGGCAGAGTTTAGCAAAACCCTATAATGAATACCCTAATTCATTATTTGCATCCCTCGGATAACCTAAGCAAGCTAAACTTCTTCTTCTCTTCCTCTCTTTTTCTTGGCCAGTCGAACACCCCTATTCCATACGGTTTTGAAATCGATTTTGGTTAAGAACAAATAAAGTGTTTAGTTTTTTTATCGTGATTCAAGAACTAGCATTCGCGTAATTAAATCAAAGACGTGTTGTGTGGATAATCCATAGAGGATGTATACTTTGATATCTCACTTGCTTCGTGTGTTTATAAGGGGAAATTAGTACCCGTAACTTGCTTCGTTTGTTTGCTTGATCAAGAACGAAAAGGTATGCAAACCATTTATTGTTTTATGTTAATTAGTCACGCCATATGTAATCCCATTGGGACCATATCCGTTGCGTTAATTAAGTGTTTATATAGGTTATTAGATAACAAATCCTTACATGAGCAACATTATAAAGCAAAAACATTATATGAACCAATAAATCTCATAAACAAAAAATTGTAAAAAAAATTAGCAATAACTTACCCTTACTGTGATTACGTTCTTCCCTTACGTAAAGCAGCATCACTAGAAAGGTAGCAACCCTTTCAAAAAGGTAGCAACCCTTTCAGCAACCACAAAATATGATAAAATCACAAAACTTTCATATATGAAACTCATAATCACAAAACTCAAGCACCAAACTAAAACGCAACATTATAAAACCTAAAATCACATAAATAGGATTCCACAAACACTCTAAAACGTAAAATGTTACTCCTATAGTCCTATCTATCAAAATATAGAAAAAACCCAAAAAAGTCTATTATCCATAATAATAATGAATCACTAACTTATAAACTAAAGGTCGAGTAAGTGTAATTCGAAATTTATGGATCACACCTTTTGATTGTGTAATGACAATGATAAAACAAGTTTAGTGAACTTATCTCTTATGCATGAAGGTTGGTGTAAATAAGTTTTATAAACAATTTTTAAGAAAAAGAAAAAGAGAAAGAAAAAGAAAATAAAAATCAAACGACATCGTTTACTTTAAACGTATTTCAAAGAAAACAGGTCATCAATAAACGACATCGTTTGGCCCAAGTCAACTCTAAAACAGTCCAACACAAACATTAAATGGCGTCACTTTGGCTAGCAAAAGACTAGGGCCGTCCCTGGACGAAATACATAATGAGGTTTTTCGAGAAGGAATGTTATTATATATAGAGTGTCACCGTTTATAAAATATAATGCAATTAATATAAACGTCTAACATATTACTCGTTTAGAATATTTGCCCATCTAAATACTTATTTCTTCGTAAAAAATATGTGTTCACATGTATATAACTGTTAATGGGACAAATTTTGAGGCCCTTACAATTTTTTAGGCCATGAGTGGTCGCTCACTTTATACACTCTCAAAGACGACACAGAAAAAACGTAGCGTTTTGACCTTAAACGCGATTGTTTGTTTCGCTAAACCATATGATACTTTGGGCGATATACTACTGTATAGCGTGGAGAAAGTTTGGAAAATCCCAAGTCGTAGGACAAAGAGGAAGACCCCTTCAAACACTCCAACGACTCATTGTTGTGATTCCAAAGAAAGAAGTGTGTTAAAAAAGAAAAGATACCAAAACGTCTCACAAGGTCAGTTCCGTCAATTTAGTAGTAAAAAAAGAAAGGACAGGTGGGGTGGGTTTTAGAATCGTCCGCCATCATCTTTTGTTGTAAATCGTATCCTCCTCCTATTTAGTAAAAGTAGTAGTAATCCAATCCTTCCTCATCTCTCATTCCACTTCCTCCTCCTCAGCCATCTATAATATAAATAATAAATAATAAACGATGAAAACTAAATAAATAAACAGAGGTAGGTTGCGGCGATCTATAGAATCCTTTGTTTTTTGGTTAAAAAAGACAAGTAAGTTGTGGATCTGAATAAGTAGGAGTAGGATGGCAGAAGAACAGTACAGGAAGGCGAAGATATCAGTATGGTGGGACATAGAGAATTGTCAAGTACCAAAAGGATGCGAACCACATTCGATTGCACAGAATATTAGTTCTGCATTAGTTAATATGAATTACTGTGGACCTGTTTCCATCTCTGCTTATGGCGATACTAATCGCATCCCTTCTTCTGTTCAACAAGGCCTTAATAGTACCGGCATCTCACTTAATCACGTCCCTGCTGGTATATATATCTATCTATTTAATTACATCTACTTTACTTTTTATTTTATTTTATGGATCTACAGATTTTTAGATGCATCATGCTCTATCTGTGTTGATTGTTTATTTTTTTTTAATTCTAGACACTTTTACCCTTACCCGAGGCAATAAATAAGTTATACTACTTGTTTTTATAAATCAACTATAATCCTCAAGTACAAAATTTCAATATTCTTTTCTTGTTACTAAGATTTAATTGTAACTCAGACTTTTTTAGCTGGATTTATATATAATTGATGTGGATGTTTATGTTTTTTCTTGTTATAGATGATGCTGGTTATTTAGGTTTCCGTTTATATGCTTAATTTGTCATGTGCTTGTAATTGTCGGTTGGTGGTTTCATTTGACAACATGGGAGGTTTCTAGCACAAGGGTTTTACTTTGTTAATTTATATATTTTATGTTGCACTTCTTTCTAATTACTTCAAACATCTGTTTTTGTCAAACATAACCAGGCTTTACCTATTTTTACTTTGATGTGTTTTGAATTTTGATCTTCTTCATCCATTATAACGTAATTAACTGTTGTATCTTGAATATGCAAATAATATAAAATAAATTACATGAACATGATGTTCGTTAATGCAACTAGTGGCTTACCCAAAATGATTGGGACAAGAAAGGTTTGTTTTTCAGGATACATCTGGGAACATATCATGTGGAGATGGATATTAATACCGTCTTTTTTTTATTCTAGGATTATAAATATAATCTGTATCTATACAAGTTTTCTATATTTAGGCTCATACCTACTAGATTGCAATTCTCTTCCTTAGATTAAATCTGAAAGCGACATGTAAACTGTACTCTAATCATTCCCCATTGATTGTCTCCGGATTTAGGCATTTAACAATTTTTGCGTGCCCTGTTCACAACAGATGCATCATTTGCTTGTGGTATACTCCAGTTTTTAGTGGATGCTACTTTTATGATGATCAGTAATCTCAATACAAGAGATTCATAAAATTAATTTTTGTGAAATTTGTTTTTCATTTACTTCTTAATTAGATGTACAATCAGACTATCTTATTTAAGGACGTGTCATCTTGATATACTAAATAAGATAATGTTGCACAAAGTGATTAATTGATTATTAGTCATTAGTTGCATAACTTTTGTTGTGCCCCAAATATTCTTAATAGCATACTTTTGGGTGCATCTTGTAGTTTAGCCAGCAATAAACATAATGCATATATTATGGTCTTGCTTGCCTAAGCTAAAAACATATACAGACACGAGACAGCTTCATAGATTGTGTGTTCTGTATATCCTATTTTGGCATTTCTATTCATTTTGGGAAACATGCATGTGCCTAGCAATAGATTGGTGAAGAAAAGGTTTTTTAATTCTTATTTATTTATTAATTTTTTGTGTGTGTGTGGTGGAAATAGACACTTGAACCACCTGATATGCGTAACAGCACAATTGTTGTGAAGTTTGTCTAACGACCATCTGTTTACATGTGAGTAGGTGTTAAAGATGCAAGTGACAAGAAAATTTTGGTGGACATGCTGTTTTGGGCTGTTGATAACCCAGCCCCTGGAAACTATCTGTTAATTTCTGGCGATCGTGACTTTTCCAATGCACTACATCAATTAAGGATGAGGAAGTATAATATTCTTCTAGCACAACCTCATAAAGCATCCGTGTCGCTTCTTGCAGCAGCGAAGAGCGTATGGCTATGGACTAGTCTTTTGGCTGGAGGACCACCACTAACAAATGGTGAATCACCTCAGCCAGTTGATAATAACTATGGCCATACATTCAGTAGTGCTACTTCACTACATATTCCCGTATCTGAGCCTGTTCAGATATTAGATAATGGGTATGGGAATCCCCATCCAGGATTGCAGAAATTCTCAAGTATGGGAAGAGCAACTGAATCTAAACCAAAGGGGAAGCCATTACGGAAAAACTATAGTCAACCAGTGATATCAAGAACTTCAAGTCCCCCGGATGGGATTCTGGAAAATCAGATTAATCCAAACCCTCATCAACCAGGATATGAACAATCTTACTCTCGTATTCCTAATGTTTCTTCAAGTGGATCAAACACGAATCACATTTCTGTTGGCCCTGATTATTCATGGAGCAACGGCAATAACGTCACCGGCTACCAAGGTCATCGTCCACAGTCAGTAAAGGCTGGTATTCTCCCGGTGCCTCCCCCTCCTGCCCCAGGAAGTTTCTTTCCACCTAATACGCATATTCGTCCTCATTATATGCCTACCAGGCCTGATTTTTTTCCTGAAGTTGGTAAGCTTAACCTTTCTGATAGCTCGGGCAGAGAACACAATCCTCCGGTGAGTAAACAGCATAGTGGGGGACTGCTTAAACAGAATTCCAACGACTTACCAAATCATTCATACACCAACGGTCCACAAAAAGGACATGGCACGCCAAATAAGGCTCCATTTCACAAGGATAATTCAAAAAAATATCCGGCTACTAATCTTGATTTTCAACCATCACCATCCTCTCCATTGGACACTGCAAATGCTTCTGCAACTGGTTGTGGTGTGTGGGGCACACCAGGATGCCCAAAACCTTCTGAATATGTCCAAGGCCTTATAGGTGTGATTTTACTTGCCTTGAGCACGCTTAAAAATGAAAAGATAATGCCTACTGAAGCAAACATAGCTAATTGCATTCGTTATGGAAATCCCAAGCAACGCAATATTGATGTAAAGAAGGCTTTAGAAAGTGCCGTCAAACAGCAGCTGGTAGTGAAACAGAATCTGGGTGCATTACCATTTTTTGTTGGTAAGAATGAAAAATTATGGAAGTGTGTGAACCCTATAGGAAACAATATTAAAGATCACCCAAAAGCAACCTGGGATGAACTCCATAAATTTTTGTCTAGCTCTACTGGTCGTTCTGCAATGGCCAGTTCTCATTGCAGGTAAAATTTGCTTCTGGTTGTAGTTAGTTTATTACAGGTGGCAATTTCGACTGGATCACTTATAAATGGGTGTATTCCTGGTTTTGTTGTATCTCTATGACCATCTTCAATGTATTTAATTTTATGAATCAAAATACCAAATATGGTGTTAAACTAAATAGATCAACATAATCTACAGTATGAAGATAAATATAAACTACTTTTGTGCAACTATGTGGGGTATACATTCTAGTAAAACCAAATATTGGTGTAAAAACTTTTTTCTACACCAAATATTATGTAAATTTGGTTCATAAGTTAGCTTTAAAGGAAGCGGTTCAGAGGGGTCAAAAGTTTTCCCTAGTGTATTGGTTAATTCATAAGACCTAAATTGTTACAGTATAATTAAAAAATTATGTTATTGCGTATTACTGAAGTAATATAAATTCTATCATGTATGTCGCACTGTTTATATTTTCAAGCTATAACATTTGTTTACATAATGTTTATAGTATGATCTTTCTTGAGCATAAGCTGACAGGTGATCAATTTTGTTTGTGTAGATATGAAGCAGCGACTATTATAAAGAATACATGCTTAAAAGATACTGCTTTGGGTGACATACTTCAGCTTTTGCATTTGGCAATCAGTGGAAAGAAGTGGATCATACATAATCCATCAGGATGGCAACCAGTTAGTATTACTCTTCCGGAGAGCAATCCGGAATCTGAGTGGTAATCACCACATGAAATTCAATTAAGCTCTTGTGCGTGAAGAGCTGTTAATAGTATTAGGTTATAGGAAATCACTTAGATTTAGGTCACGCAGAGGTCTCGCTCAGTAAGTAATGAGGATAAGCAAGTTGACATGGAAAGAAATTTTACTATTGCCTTTCATAGGGCACTAGATGGGTTGGGCGGTCAACTGTCTTTTTATTTTTATTTTTATATTTTATTTGGTCACTCTTTAGTAAATCGAGAAGTATCGTTTGACTAGATCAAGGTCAAACAGATGGAACACACTTCTTTTAGGTTGTAGAAACGTAGCTTCTTTTAAGGTCTTATTACTAGGCTATTCATAGGCCTGGACAGCTGGACATTGATAATCACCAATCAAACCCTCTGAAGAACACTATTGGTTAATTTTGAGTGCTGATGTAACATCCGTCCTATACATCTCATAATGGATTAACAAGTTTATTTATGCTCTGACAAAAGACATTGTCATTGCATTTTCAATATAGTAGTTGGGGGGTTTTAAATAAGCACATGAAGATGACTTTAGGTGAAGTCTTTTATGTTCTTGCACAAATGTACATTGATTGGATGGAAGATTGATCTTGTGTACAAAAATCAAAAGTCCATTGTGAAACGCAGAAGAAAAGTCAAATTTCACATGATGGAAGTATTTGAAATTGTTATGTTTTAAACTGGTGAAGCTGAGGGGAAGATGATGATGAAAATTTGAATAAGTTACATTCAGAAACTTGTGAAATAATAGGGAGATGATTGGATTTGAATACGATATGTTCTGAAATTAGTGAAGTTTACAAGGGGAATATGACGCTCAGATTTTGAATATTATTTATACTAAATCTGATGAAGTTGTTAAGCGAAAAATGTTGATCAGATTTTGACTGTGATATGTTCTGCAACTAGTGAAGTTTAAAGGGAAACATGATGATCATGTTATGAATATATCCTAGGTTATGAAACTTGTGAAGTATTGAAGGGATGATCATGATCAGATGTTGAATATGTTATTTTCTGAAACTGGTGATGATTTTTGGAGTTGTATTATGCTATCTTCTGAAACTGGTGAAATTATAAGTGGAAAACTGATGATCAAAGGCGCATTACCGTAACAAACTGCCGGCTAGCTTATTGGCGTCAAATGAGCACATGAGGAGGATGTATGTTTGAAGCAGTTACTGCATACTAGCCCCGAGCAATTAAGGTATGATGATCAAAGCTTTTTTGTAATGGATATAGCTTATAATCCGCTGCTAATCTTCATGGAGGTAGATCTTATCTGTAAATTTGTTATTTTTAGTGTGACATGAACACTTTATTTTCTGGGAACAAGCTGTTTGTAGTCTTCATAGATTTGAATAATTATGCTTATGATGTGGATTATGTTAAGATACATCTTTCTGGGTGTTCTGTGCGAGCATGTCAGTCTCTTCCTGGTTTACTTGTGCATGGAGTGGGGGAGGAATTGAATCTGGTTTTGGAAGTTGGATTGTTTAAAGGAGCTAAAAGTTAAATATGCAAATGGATTTTAAAAAGTTAAAAATAGTTTTGGACGCTGTATTGTAACTCTAAACAGCAGATTAAAAAACAATAAAAAAAATGTTACGCATTTAGAACTCAGGCTTTTTTTGTTTGAAACTATAAGCTTTTAGGCTATATTGAATTATGCTTATAGATTAGTATGCTGCATATATATTTACATGGGATGGCTTAGCTCGGTTTCTGCAGCTGTTTTAATAGCCAACCTGCATGTCACCGTTTTATAAACTCCAAACAGGCCTGTCGGACAAAAATGGATCAAACTGGCCAAATAACTGTAGTTCAGTCTGCCTAAAAGGTTTAGGCTAAACCGTTGACTCCTACATTAAGCACATGATACCGACATTTAATTTTCTGGTGTTAAGAAAAATGCTCATTTTGATGGGGTGTGAATAGTGAGCTAATCACATTGTTGGCTGCACGATTTTATCACATCACGTTGGATTGTGTTATTGCATGTCAAGTATAGTTACTGACTGACAAAATGTTTCCTATGTTGATGGTATTACGAAAATCACTGCAACGTTTTTGAATATCTTGAATTTGTTTGTTATTTTTAAACTTGAAATCGATTTCTACACATTTATGTAACCAAGTATCTACATTTATTTATGGTCACTGTTAAAAACAGGGACACGTGAAAGACTTATCAGATTAAAGAAAACTTTGATATAGTAAAATTCTTATGTTTCTGAAAACGTGTTTTGTCACTTTTGTGCATGATTCCATTTTGCAAAGAGGTCAAACCACAAGAAATTTCAGAACATTTTAGACCTTTGTTCTTGCTGAAGCCACAAACAACGATAGCCGTAACTGATGCAAGTATCACAACAAATGGAACACATAAATGGTGCATTCCGCTTTTGTTTTTTTTTAACCATGGTTTCCGATTTGGTTGATTGATCCACGGGATTTTAGCCCACCATCACACAGAGACATTCGACTTTGAAAGAAATGTAAATTGTAGAACCTAGTTATAATCAAACTTGAAATTTGATGCCGTTAGATGCAGTGCCGTAGTCGGCTATAAAGAAGTTTCTAATGTTGCAGCCGTAGATACTTTAATAATGGGCTTGGGATCTACCACATCGTGTGCATAGAACATCTTAGGATACATGTAGCTAATTATACTAATGGGTTGCTTCATTTTCTTTAGTTTCTCCGAGTATATATAATTATTTTGCACAATGAATATATGATTTAACAATTGATTCATATTATCTTAAAGGATATATGGTTAGTGTTTGTTTTTGTGTTGAAGGATCGAATACAATTATAGCAATGATATCATCGTGAGATAGATGATATACGTTGCATCAATGTACTATTGTTAATCGTTGATTCAAGTAAGTCAGATATTTTCAAGCTAAACCGGACGTGAATCAAATGGGTCAAAGAGGTTGGTTGAACGGACACTGTGTATTTCAATGGTTATGACCTCCTAATTATTTCTTAAAAATGATTTCAATATCATAGTAATCACATTCAACACATTACTTATTTTTGTGAAAAAGCATGAAACATATGCCCAATCCCATCCGACACATTTCAAACCTTCAAGTAGCAAAAACCAAGTCACTGGATCTTTTTGCACATCACCGTCAGTCCACAAGTTAAGAAAGTCGATACTAATAAAGACTACAAATTCACTTTCTCGCAATACTTGGCATTGTCCATTGATGAGTGTTTTTCATCTAATAATAAGTTAATAACCAGTATAACTCGATACAAGAAGACTTACTGAATTTGTGCATAGATCCCAGCTTACTGATCATTTGACAGTGCTTCCACATATGGGAATCTGGACCAAAAAGGATGCCCGGAACCCACATGTAGGTAAAAGAGAAACTTGGATGATATTTACTTCAGAAGAGTGTGATTTCACCCATTATCTACATTTAAGTTCGTGTATATTCCCTATTGATATGGATCTGACCAATTTCAACGTGGATGGAAAAAGTTGGCATCTAAACCTGTAGTAACCAAGTTCCAAACTGAACCAACAACTACCAACACACTGAGACCTATGCAGGAACAACCAAGCCCAAGGTTAAGCCACCAGCTTCCGGATTTCTTTGGTGGTTTCTTGATTGCGATCCACATAAGACAAGGGTACCCGTACGTCAAAGGGAGTGCAATCCCTCCTAGAAACGTTAGGCTTGGCAGAAATGGAAATGCTACAGATATAAAAAATGTCAAACCACCAAAGAAGATCCTGATTCCTATACGGCTTAACTTTGAGCATTTGTTACTTGTGCGGCTTGAATATACACGCTCCAGATTGTCAAAGATAACCATGCTGTAGATCTGGAAAGCAGTGAAACAACTAATGACAATCTGAATGTATATAAGACCAAGAACTGGTTTTGACCTGTGGAGGTGAAGGGTCATCGAGAGCACAGTTAGCAATCCTCCTTTGGCTAGCATCTGCAACCAGATTGAGTATTAAGTCCATTACTGAGGTTATATTTAAGGAAATCTGATATCAAGAATTTTGCTAACCTCGTTTCCGAAGGTCCAATATCCAACAATTGCAAGGGGAAAGAAACATATCGAGATAATAAAATATGAGGCAGTCACTCCATTCCTCATTAACATTATTGATGGGCGATTTGGGGTTGATGGCATGGTAGCCTGCAACAAGAAAGGAAAGTTTTATTAATATTATAAACATGTACTTTTTGTATAACATGGTCTTGTTTATTAATTAACCTACCTGTATCTCTAACACAACATTATGCCCTCTAAATGCAAGCGAAATAATCGCAAGCGCACTCAAAATACTTTGGATTCGACTAGCTTCTGATGTCACAGTGTGTGGTGGATCATAAACAGTTTCCACTACCCTTCCTGTAGCAATGATGTCTACCCATATGATGGTACAATACCCAACACCCATGATTGCTCCAAGAAATGAGACTATAGCTACAGAATGCAAATTCGGGCAAAATAGGGACAAAAGTATTGCCAAACAAATGAAAACCATGGACCATTCTGCTGTAGATAAATGTTGTTTGGAGGAGCATTCTTCACAAACAAGTTTATAAAAAAGCTTCATGGTTTTACCTGCGGTGATAATGAACATGACACAAGTACCCGCTGAAAGATACATCACTGGGAAAATGGTTAAAACTTTCCCCAATTTAACACCTACAAAAGTGTTTCAGAAATAGGCAATCATGTTAGATAAAAATCACATTTTCTAATCACTTGTTTGCAGGAAGTCAAGTACAAATACCAAAGGCAGCAATGGAAAGATGAAGGTATCTGCTGTAACGAGTACCAGGGACTGATTCGTGAAGGCATTTCATTATACAACCATGTCTAGGTTATTGTTTAATTCAAAAAGGCCCAGCCAATGTTTCCTGTCCGGTCTTTAATTATCTAGGTGCTTGTTGAAAATACGGGATAATGAGTTAACTGGGAAAGCTATACTAAAAAAATTAGAAGATATGGAACCCAATGTTGCTAGACTAAAGTTCTTTGTAAACACGATCGGAAGAAGTTTGTCACAAATCAAACTTTGCGATTATCTGAGAGACTGACAGTTTAGATATGTTAATGCACAGAATGCCATGAATCACGCCGAATTGGCACACTAGGTGCTGGTTTAATAGGAAAATCAGCTATAAAAAAACAAATAAAAAATTAGCCAATGTTAATAAATATAATTCTAAACTTTAAAGACGTCTTCAAAATTTATTAGAGTATTTTGTTGCTATTTGAGTCATTTTGGTATTATGTTTGTCTAATCGGGTTGGGCCGATACTGATTTATATCACCTTAATGTTTTAGGTCATGTTACGACATTATTTAATCCACTAATTATTTTTAGGGGTTTTACGGCGTTTTGGCTTTTTTTAAATCATAATCTCGTTAAGCTAAAATCGCGTAAAAATGAAAAATGATCATACAATGTAAGGGCATTAAACATTTAAATGTTTTACATAAGCAAGTGTTATATGATTATTTAGGAGGGATTAATTATTATCCATTGCACATTTTATTTTTTATTGGTTGACGTTAGAAGTGTTTAAGTTCCGCGACTAAAAGTACGTTTATTGCCTTTCATCCATTTGAGAATCTATTCATTTTTCATGTTTATTCAAATCTACATTAAGTCATTGTTCAAAAATGGTTATACGTTCTTTGTATCTCTCAAGCTCAGCGGTTAAGGATTTAATTACCATTTTATTTGTCTGACTTTCTTTATCTAAGTTAGCTACATGATCAGTTATTTGCTCAACTAAAGATAGAACCAATAAATCAGTTGGTGCAGAAGAAGTAGTATCCTGAATAACCGCATCTTATGATTCTTGCAGATATTAAGAGTAAGGAATGATATTGCTATTAATGTTTATATCTTTATCTGGAAAATCGACGATATGTGTTTATTCAGAATACAACATCTCTTGCACATCCTGATTAATCATGTCATTCGGATAAGTATCAGAGTATGGTATCTCATAGAGGACATCTGAATCACAGCTTGAAAGATTTGCCATCAAAACCGCTTTAGCCGAGGATATATCATTACAACCTAAGTCATATGTATCCAAATCTTTAGTTTAGAAGGATGAATTCTGAGGGATTGTCTGCTGAGTAACTTGAACTTTTGCTATTCCAGGGTCTGCTATGAATGCAAGTTGTTATTCATCCAATATCTAACCAGCTTCTTGTGCTTCGACTAACATCAACTTCTCCTTGAACCATACAGAACTTCTTGGCCTCTTTGGCTGAGTGCACTATTTCGCCATGTACCCATCCCCCAGACAGTTATAACACTTCATAACCTTTGCTTGACCAGTTGCATAGTTTCCCCATGAGGTTGTAGCAATTCCTTTGTTTCTAGTGCCTGCAAAACTCTGAGTTTGTCTTCCTTGAACTTGTTGAACTATAACTCTTCCATCTTGAATGGTTACCTGATTTCTGGGATTAAAAGATGTTCTGAGTTGATTGTTTGAAGGTGGAAACCTTGATGCCACAACAGATAGGAATGTCATTACTTTGTTGATGCATTCAATCAGATTCTCTCCTTGCTGAAATGTAGGAACAGTGAGACCAAAGTCCAATTGAGGAAATTCAGCTTAAGATTGTTGTATCACTGACAGAGATATGAATGGTTATAGAGAAACTGATTGTTGTTGTGGATTGACTGGAGTGAATTGTTTGGGGTGGATACATTGAAGAACCAAAATGTTGTGGAGAATAAGAGGGATTGTATAGAGTTTGAGAGTTGGCTACCAATGCAAGAGGATCCGGATATCTTTCACGCATGATACGTACTTCGTTAGCATGTCATTCATGTTGACTGAGGTATGCATACAACTGATCATAGTTGGTGGTATACAAAATCTTTGCTAACTTCACATCAGTGATAAACTTGCTCCATTCCGGTGGAAGAGCATTCAGAAACTTGGTATTGACTTGAACTTGCTGCATTGTTATCCCAATAGTATGCATGTCATTGATCAGTTGGGAGAATCTCCAGTAATATTCATACAATGTTTCACCTTGAACGGAAGTAAACTTATCGAATAGGTTATCTGCATTCACGTTCTTGATATGATAATTCAGTGCCTTTCATTAGTAGCTTGACTCTATCCCAAATATCCTTATCTGCCTCTTGATGGTTGACAAGTGTATATACATCAGGTGGAAGACCATGAAGAATGATATTTGTTGCTTGAACATCACAGTTATCTTAAAGTTGTTGTGCTTCAGTGAGTTCAAAGTATTTCTTAGGTCTAGTCTACCCATCTTCTCCTACAACTGTTGGATAAACCAGTGGACCTTCATCGATTAAATCAAGCATCATCCTACCACTTTTCTTCCCTTTTATGAATAAACATATACAAATTGCCCATGAATCGTATAATGATTTCTCAAGCATTGGAGGACGGTTCTCAGCACCAGCAACAATTATGTGTTTTGCTAAAGTAGTCATCTTGCTTTAATTGAAAAGTGAAATGATTAACGATTGACCGAACATTGATAAAGGGGGATTGTATTAAGAGATGTTGTTGTCGGTGATTAAGATTGATATTCCACAGGATTTTACAAGTCTTCACTAAAACTGAGAAATCCAAGTATTTCACGGGATTTTACAAAGTAAGACAAACCATAGAAAATAAAATCTTTTTTGTGAATAATGTAGTGTTTCTCAAGGAATATTCATTGTAATGTTTCGCAAGGAATATGTCACTGTAATGTTACTTAAGGAATATGTTACTGTAATGTTTCTCAAGGAATATGAAAATGTAATATTTCGCTTGGTTTGTGAAAATTGGACAGAGTTTGTTTTACACAATTATGTATTTTGCTTGAACTAACAACCTGTCATAAATCACATGAAGGAATAAATCGCATACATATTTCGCTTGATATATTTTGCATGACCTAAGAAAAATTAAGCATAGTTTTGTTTCTTAGAAATGACATAAATCGCTTGAACTTCAACATGTCATATTTTGCATGCTAATATATTTCACGTACATGTTTTGCTTGCATACATAAATCGCTAGATTCATACATGTTTTGCTAGCTTTAAAACATGTTTCGCATGCTAAAAACGTACTTTTTCCACAAAAACTTACCCTTTTGACGTTTTACCTTGATTTTTCTTGCACAACTAGTTATCTTAGACCTATATCTTGCTTAAAAACATAAACTTTAACACTTTTAAACACAAAAATTGGGGCTTTGATTTTCAAACCACGAAACCAAAAAGGAAATTAAACGAACGATCTAGACAAGATATAAACATACACAAACTCACGATATCACCCCATGGTGACTGATACCAATTGTAGATGTATCAAATCACTTAACAAATAAGCATAAGAAAAGCTAGAGAGAGAAAGGAGGGTTGTAACACTTTTGAGAGAGAAAGAAGGAAATGTGTATTGATAGAAATGAAACAACCAACCCTCTCTAAGGTGTGGAGAGGGGTATTTATTCCATGCATAAGGCCGGTCAACATAAAGGTGTCTTGTGTTGACTCGGTTAGCTTGGTAAGTTTCTAAATATTACGCTACGAGCTATTCTATGATATATTAGCAGTGACCTCGTATTGCTAACAAACTGGATATCAATTTTGGTCCAGTAAATGAATTGACAACTCAATCAGAAAGATAGTAATTATCTGATTCACTCTTACCGTGGTGTCTGCTTTGAGACGCTCCGGTAACGAGAACGGCTAATGCAGCTGTGAAACGCTGTCAAGAAGATTCTTTTGAATTCTACCTGATCACAGGCAGTATTTATATTGATTAACGGGGAACCGTGGTTATTGCAACCGTATTCGACGAAGTGACAAATACACTTTCGTCCATATATGTTTTTATCACTAACCTATACATGCAGTTTTTCCCGACGATAGTAGCATCTAGTCAATGACGAGTCAAGATTCACTACCACATGCTCATGATCAATAGACAAAGATAAATACATGATGAAAGCTCAAGTACATATGTCAAAGTCTATCGTGAGCTCTGATATACAAGAACTTCTTTAAAGAACATCAATGATAATATGTCTGGAAACTAGAAGCGGGGTTGAATAGTTTACCGCTTTTTAAATTAATGTGACATTTGCATAAAAAAAGTTAGATTGGATTTTATGTGATCTCAATGTACGCACAATATGAACAATCTAGTTAAGTAAATAAATGACAATAAGTAACAATGTAAATTTGTAAGACAAGAGATAAGAGTTAGAAAGATCAAACCACAACACACAGATTTATAGTGGTTCGGTAACGAAGCTCCTCTTCGCCCTACTCCACTCCTTGAGTACCCAACTCGAGAGTTCTCTTCACAATGTCAACAAACTCCCTTTAGGCGGAGAAAACCGTACACAAGTAGCTTACACCTATTTCAAACACTAAGCCAAATGTCGAGTCCTAATATTAGCTAGAACCAATCTACCACACACTTGTATTTTGAGGCCTAAAATACTAACTACATCAACCAGATATCACTTCACCCAATTGCTAACATGATCAAACCGATCTAGCTATTACACATAATCATAAGAGATATAAATGAATTACACGATACAACACAATCGTAACTATGTTATGTGAACACCAACTAAGCTATAATACTTCTTAACTTGATGACTAGAAGTATTCTTCTCTTGCACTTGAGATTAAGCTCTGAAACACTTGGAAGGCAAAAGATTAAGATTTAATGAGCAAAGGATTGTAGGAGATGTATAACACTGATTTAGAACGAAAGAAAGTGAGTGCAAAAGGGGAAAAATCTTCGCCTGTAGGATTAGCCCACCTCATTTATAGGCAAAGGCTGGATAGAGTTTTACCATGGTCGGCCACCTTAGTCATATAGCCGGCCCCCTTTTCACTAAGGGGGTCACATACCTACAACGGGGGCGCCCGTAAGTAGCTCACTCCTATTTTTGTCTTTTCTTGGTAAAGGTGTTTTCTGGATCTGTTTTATGTATTTCTTAGGTCGGAAAATTTGAATTCAAATATTTATTTTGAATAAAAACATTTCTTGTAAATACAAATATTTTTTATAAGTTTTAAAAAATGTTGTTACATTTTGATAATAATATGTTACGATAATGTTATCTCAAACTAAATAAAATTCTGCTGATCACTAAATAAAGTAAGCATTTATTTATTCATATCTTTAAGTGCACTAATTTTCAAAATGTAATCTTAGGACTAATTAAGCATTTATTTATTCATATATTTATACATTTAATTTTACATGGAGCGTTTTTACATTTTGTGATTATCAAAACGTAGCGAAGTCAAAAAATATCAATAACATTTTTAGGCATTATATCTATCAACAATCTCCCCCTTTTTGATGATTATAAAATCTAAACTCATTAAATGTAAAATTATTTTTAAACAAGTATTTAGTGAGTTTTATTTCATTTCTCCCCCCTTTTGTAGAATAAAAAAGGCTTCATCGATGAATTAACATAAGTTCAACGGAATAAACGCTCCCTCTTGATGTGTGCTCCCCCTCGTTTGAGGACACCAAGGAATTAAGATATGATAACTTTACTACAAAACCAAGTTAGAAGAACAATTCTAATATTTCTAACATATAGCAAAGACAAAGGAAAAATATTCCAACATGTTTATAATGCTTGGCAAGTGTCAAGATATTTGTGTAAACCAACCATCACAAATATATATATATATAGGAGTCAACCATCCAACACAAAAAGAATTAACTACTAGAAAAACATAAGTGCATTCATTAAACATAAGATATTATGTACGAAACACAATATTACAACATGCATACATTAAGGCTAAATATTATGCTTGAAGCATGATAATACATAAAAACTACAAAGGTCTTAATTTTCCTAGAATGCCATAGGACTTGCTAGCAAAAGGTTGATTGAAATTTATTTGAAACTAGAGAGACTAAACATAGAGTATGTTTAGTTTAGAGAGATTGATGGTGGTGGTGAATTTCGAGGTGCAGGTTGTGAAAGCATGTGTTTAATGTAGGAAAACATATAGTGAAGTTCTTCGCTTAAACAAAAAATAAGTGTTCGGTTATGAATACAACACAAACAAGTAGCTCTATGAGCTCCAAGAAAGTTAAATGGTATTGTATAACCAAGGATAGGTGGTCATTAGTGGTGATGGAGTGTTGTAATGAAAGTTAAGTGGGGTTATTGGTGAAAGTGTAAGGGTAATGTCCATGGGTTCATTTTCTTGTGTTGGATGTGGTGGAGGTACTCTTGGAGGAGGTGAAATTGGTGAGTTCAAATAGCCATTGGTTGAAAGGGATGTAGAAGAAGTTGGTGATTTGAGTTTGGAAGCAACAGAGGATGATGAAGTGGCCCTTGTTGATGGTGTTTTTGAAGGTGCATTTGGTGCACTTGGAGATGAGAGTTGGTGTTTTGGTAAAGGGGTTTTAGTGTCATCTTGAGTAAGGTCAATGAATAATTATCTTGGCGGAATTATGTTGATTTTTGGTCTTTCGGAAGGTTTGGAGGTGGAAGCTTTAGTGGATGTCATAGAAGTAATGATGGTTGATGATAAATGAAGAAGATGATGAATTGATAGTGAAAAAAAGGATGAAATTTATTGGAATAAAATGGTTTAGAAATGGTATGAATTTGAGTTAGTTTAAGCATTTCCAATTGATGTTCGTATTTCCTGGGTAAGGATAGCTGAGCCTAAGTAAAAAAAGGGTCTAAAAGTAGAGAGAAACAGTAAAACCCGTGAGTAGATAGGGCGGCCCCCTTATCTATGTGACCGGCCCCCTTATCAATAAGGGGATCGCCCTTATGAGCTAAGGGGGCCGTCTATCTGATGGTTTCCAGGCTACCAAATTTTGAGTTTTGCTAAAATTTTGTGAGAAAAGTTGTGTTTGATAAACATTTTGCAGCAAGTCCTATGTAATGTATGCATGTATCAAACAAATAATAATAAGATAAAAAGCATTTGAATGGCATATTAAGCAAGAATAATCATAAGGATTAATGATACTAATATATCTAAATAAGTTAACGTTTCTTTGTGTAAACAGGACAATCATCACATGCAAGCAAATAAATGTTCTAACATAACGAGTACTAGGAACACATAAAAAGTCTAAACAGTTTAGCTAAACAAACTTATTTAAACAACTTCTTCTTGACTTATTTCTTCTTCTTTCCAAATACTCCTCTTATTGATTTTCCAAATGACTTGAATCCACCTCTCATTTCCTCATGAATTTGTTGTGTTTGATTGAGCAAAGTAGTTTGTTGCTCGAAGAGAAGATTGTCAGTTTGTTGCGAATACGTAGGAATGTTTGGTGAGTTAGTGGTGAAAGAGAGTTGAGGTAAGAAGTAGGGGATGGAGTACTAGCACGGGAAGTACCTTCATCTTCCCCATCATTTTCATGATGGGATAAGGATCCAAAATGATGAGTGGATGATGAAGAGACGAAGTGACGGGCTTTTGGCATTCCACGATCACTTTAGGGTTTACGAGTTTGCCTTAGAGCGAGTGGACGCACGACTCGATCAAAGACATTGTAAATGCCATTGTTAAGATGAGGATAGATTTCCATGACGTATCGAAAGAGACGTGTCAAGAACATACCATAAGGTAGATTAGCGATTGAAGTAGCCCGAGCACTTTTAATTCGCTTGGCAAAGAAATAAGCAAGATTATATTGTTCTTCGACAACAATACAATATAACATGTGAGCAAGACACGCCGAAAGATGGTCCCGGTTGCCTCCTAGTCCGAACACATTCTCACGAATGAGTTCTTCCCAACGCTTCACGTCTTGTATCAATTCTTTGGTAAGGATTTTATTTGGTGTGAGAATGACATTTTTTCTTTTGATAGTGCGGTTCGACTCAATGCGTTGAAATTGAAGAATTTGAAGAATTTCATCGGGAGTCGGAAGCTCAGTATGATATGGTCATTCGAAATCTTGAAAGATGAAAACAAATGCAAGATCCCATTCATTTGTGAAGATGGCTTAACCATTGTATGGAATTTGAAGAATTCGTCTGAATTCTGCAAGCGAGAGAGTAATGAATTAGTTTTGGATCATGAAATCGATTAAAAAATAATCGGAGTCACTTGTTTAGAGTGTGACTTGGCTATAAAAATCTAGAATGAACCAAGGAACAATTGGCTCATTAATTTCGTAAAGACAATTGAAACGAATGTTAGTAAAATAACACTCAATATGGTTGGATTTGTAATAGAGTTAATCCATAACTCGACCCTCATGAATACAACGGTTTTCAATGGGTTTGTAGAATTGAGCAATAACGGGGGAAATACCAGGTATTTTGGATACTTTGGGTATGTAAGATTTGATAAGTTGAGTGTCACCAACACTTGTTCGAGGAATATTTATCACCTAAACAAGATCAAAAAAATATTACAAAAAAATATAGCAAAAGATGAAAACAACAAATGTGGAACAAAGACTACTTCGACTCTAAACAAAAAAACCTAAGAAGTAATCCAAACGCTCCCTTATTTAATTTGACTCAACCTAGAATGTCGAAAAGTATATATCAAATTATATATTTTGACAACTCATATAAGTTCATCAAGAGTTTCTATACGTAACAAACGTAGAGTAATGATTATTTTGACTCTAGACTAAAATCCTAAGAAATAATCCAAACGCTCCTTTATTTAGAAAAATTTAGTGTCGAAAAATATATGTTGAATTATGTGCCTTGTCGATTAGTTTGATTTCATCATACGGTTGTATACGTAATAAAAACTGGAGTTAAGATTATTTCGACTCAAGACTAAAATCATAGGAAATAATCCAAACGCTCTTTTATTTAGTAGAACTTCACCAAAGATGTCAAAAAATATATATATATATATATATATATATATATATATGTATGTATGTATGTATGTAAAATTTCGACCAAAAAAAACATGAATCAGTCCATTGCAAGATTCGAATTCCTACTACTACGGGAATCATGATAGTTATGAATTTGCTTAATCCTAATAACAAGAACATAAAAAAAATAAAAATATCTAATTTTGATTATGAATAAAATCAGATGAAATTGAAAGAGGAAAAGATTGAAATACTTACAATAGTAGTTGTTAATCACGTTGTTGGTGTTTGCCCCTTGCTAAATTGGATTGATTTTGAGTTTGGAGGATGGATTTTAAGGTTTTGGTGTGTGTGTTTTCGTCACATCAGTTGCAGAGGGAGAGGGAAGAACAAAAATGGAGTGTTTGGCTATGAATTTTGACGGTAGGGAGTGTTTGGTAAAATTTTAAATGGTCGGCCCCCTTATTGATAAGGGGGCCGCCCTACTTAACACGGCCGATCTCCTTAGTGATAAGGGGGCCGCCCATCTGACGACCAAACAATTTGGATTTACTATTTTGGAAGAGTTTTTTCAATTATGGATAAGGAAGAGCTAGTTTTTATTAAGATATCTGACATTTTAATTAACTATGTGTTAATTAAAAATACTTTAATTAATTCGGACGAAGTAATTAAGTTGTCAAGCCGAGAGATAACAGAGTTTAAGTGACATTTTCAATTAACCTTTCGTTAATTGATTATTTTAATTATTTCGGATGAAATAATCAAACCGTCATGATTTAAAGTTGATAGATGATTTGATGAAGTTTAAGTAACGTATTTAATTAACCTTTCGTTAATTAAAATTACTTTAATTATTTCGGAAGAAATAATTAAGTTATCACCATTTAATGACGAGAATGAGAGAAGGATATTTTTAAAAAGATTTGGTTGATATGTTTTATCGTTCCTAGACTTTGATTAAACGAATCAAACGACTTATGTTAATGAGATATAGATAGAATGATGGCGATGATTGTCTTTTAGAAGATACTTCTTCGATGAAGAGAGAGGTGATGGATTTGTTTATAGAGTGAGAGTTAAATGGGGTTAATGCTCGATTAGCTGGCTCCTATAGATGCCATTCATTGTAGACATGTAGTCGAGGCATATGTCGTAGTTGATGGGAGTATGTTTCATCCATAGTGTTTTGATGTCATGCCTTTCTAGCGCTTACATATTCGGATTTGGTAGTGGTTATAGCAAGAGCAATTTGCTTCTTTGGAAACCAAGATGTTACACGACATCCTATAAACGTGCAAACATCGCTAGTGCTTTTTCGGTTTACATAATCACTCGCATAATCAAAGTTGACATATACTACGGTTTCTATGTCGGACTTCTTAGGATATTGCAATCCCAAGTGCGTAGTGCCTTTTATGTTACCGGATGATACCATAAACCGCTTCAACATGAGAGGTTCTTGGGAACCTCCTAGAAACGTGCACAAAGGCTAACACTAATATAACACCCCGTGTTTTAGGGTCATTGACGTCGTTGATAAATTCACTATATACTTTTAGTAATGTACGCGTTTGCTTTTAAACCGTAAACGTTAAGTTAAATCGCGTACGCCAAAAATTATCGTTCAATGTAAACGGGCATCAAACAATTAAATGTTTACATTAAACAAGTATTAAGTAATTATTTTGATGATAATTATTAACTTTGTTCATTTTATTTTTATTGGTTACGTAAAGTGTTTACGTTTTGCGATAAATTAAGTTTAAGTATACCCGGAACCACAAAAATATTTGTACGCTTCAACAAATACCCACGATTGTACCCAATACCTAAAGTTTTATTAAATTTACCCAAGATAATATTATCTTACACTTTGTACAAGAAAAATCAACCAATACACCAATACTTGCAAGAAAACATCTTTTATTTATAAAACTACAACTAGTAACTTGCATATATTTTGCAAGATATTGTGTTAACTAGCAAAAAGGTTTCTAGAACCCTTTTCCCCCTCCTAACCCACGAAATATATCAACACTTGGAGAGCAAGGAGCACAAAAATTCACTAGCTTGGTCAATGTACATCAACTTCTCATTAAAACACATTTACCATGTTCCCTTGACCAAAGACCAAGAACAAGAACCCCTAAAACCCTCTCCTTGCCCCCCTCCCCAATGACCAAAACACCCCCCTTTGACCATTGAACCTTCTTGAGAAAGTTTTGACCAATACTTATCCTATATATACATGTATACTAGTGATTCAAGCATAAAACACTTAGTAAAAATCAAACACACTCTCCCTTTTTGCTCCTTTCATGCCACGGCTCAAAACACCAACCCAAACAAATCCATACAAAATTTTATGCAACCCATACACACCTATACACATCTATTCTAAGATATACTAAGGCATTTTCAAGCATTGGTTAACCATATTCAAGCTTTAATCAAGAAAAGGGAAGCTAAGGTTTATTTAAGAAAACTAGGGTTTTCTTTGGTGCAAGCTTTGGATTTTTATCTAAACAAGGGTTTAGATTATATTGATCATCATCATCATACACCATAAGGTCATCTAAAATCCCTTATGTCTTTACTTTTATCATTTTTACGCATATATGATGTTCTATATAGAAAAATCACCATTTAGGACTTTTGAACATGTAAAAGGAATTTTTACTTATGATTATGCTTTGGTACACTTTTTCATATGATATTAGGTTGGTAATATCATGACATAATTGGGTTATAAGTGTTGTAACATGTTGGTTAAGAATAAACATGTATATGTACAAATTAGGGTTTTTAAGGTTTATTTAAAAAGCTACAAGTAAAAGTGTTATAAATAACTTACTAATCTTGTGAATATTATTATCATGGACTTATGTGGTCAATATATGGACTAATGAACCTATTATATGTAAGATATAAGTGTTGTAAAGTATTGGTAACAAGGTGTGGAAGCTTAAAAGTATAAAATTAAGCCTAAAACATGATTTAATCACAACTTTCCAAACTTACTGTTTTGGGACGACTTTTGACACAGCCATATTATGTTTTAGAAAGATAGTACACCTCATGACGTTTCCAAATATGTAGAGAACTCGAAAAACCGCCTTATAACGAAAAAGATACGCCAAATATACGTTTACGTTAATACCGGGTTTTATAAAACAATTTTTATAAAAATTACTATTCATTACAGAAACTTATACTTTTAAAACATCATTTATATGATAAAACTTTCAATTACGAGAACGTGCTCGAAAGAATCGTTAAAAACGGAACTATAACGAATAAAATACGACATTTACGGGTTTCACGATAATTAAAACGTAAAAATAAGTGTATGAGCTGTTGTGAACAGTAAAAACACTATTCATCACAGAATGTTGAAAAATTAAGAATGTAATATTTTGATCACTCGTCTTAGTACGAAAGCGTGGGCATAAGAAACGTCAAAATCGGGCTTAAAACGCAAAAGTTATGTTATATTTACTACAACGGTAATTATAAACGTTTTAACTTATTAAACGAAATTTTTCCAAAACAATTAGATGGTGATTGAACTATATAGACCTATATGTGGTTATCAAAGTACTATATTACTAGGGAGTTTCATAATGAGGCCTCTTCGGGGTAGCGTATCGACGAGTTGTTGGATTTACGATTTAAAGTGTCCTAGCTCCTCATACGTTCACTACATGACCTCTTAAATTATGATAGCCCGAACGATAGTATGATGTAACTAACATAGACCTGTATATGATGTTAGTTAATCAAAGTAATTGGTACTTATACGACCTTAATTTAGATAGGTTGCATCTGACGATTTGCGTGGCGCATTATCTGTGATATTCTTGTTATTCGCTCACTAAAGGTGAGTTCATAGCCCCACGTTTTACATGATTTGTTTTATAAGTTTTGGGGTGAGAACATGCTTGTTTACAAATGCATTTATATGGTTGATAACAAATTGATTTACATACTCTTTTATATATCTCGCGATGAGATACACTACTTGGTTTACTTTTTGGACGTATACACATACTTGACTTTTACTCGAATGATTACGGATTAGCTTAAGTGGAGTGGACTGTTAATTACCTGGAGGGTAAGCGCGAGTGTTATGAGATAGATCTATTGGGGGTTGACTACTCCCGTTCGGGTGATTAGCTATCACTAGTTCGAGATCGAACTAACGAACGTTATAACATTGTCGGAGCACAACACGACATACTGATGAATCTGAACCTTACGGTGCCTTGAATAAAGTGGCATACTTATAATGAGTCTACGTAGCAGTTCCATGAACTTAGAGTAATCGTAATCATTGTTTTATACACATATGAATCTTTACATTGCCGTGAATAAAGTGACAATATATACTTGAAACATTTTGATATATTGTGCTCATTACAATATATACTTGAAACTTTTTGGGATTTTATATAAGGAAACCTATATATGTCGGTTTATGAGTTGCAAGTCTTGTATGGGCGAAATTTGTAACACGGTAGACCTATATATATAGTTTTGGGATTTACAATTATACTTACGAAAACCTATGAACTCACCAACTTTATGTTGACCCTTTTAAGCATGTTTTTCTCAGGTGAAATAGATGCTTGGCCTATTTGAGGAACATTGGAGTCCAAACTTTTCAAGAATACTTTTCAAACGACACTTAGAGGTCGTTCTCTTCTGACTGGTGCAATGGTACTATGAAGTAACGCTCCCAGAAACATATTCCGCTGCGACCCATTTTTGGGGGTGTTACACTAACATGATATTGAGCCTACTTGCCAAGTAATAAATTACTTATCATATTTCTATATTTACTATTATCCACCAACTCATCTTCCGTGAGTTTAATACTTGTGGACATAGAAAATTTTATCTTTGTAAAACAATATGTTGTGGATTATAATCTAGCTACGGGTGCACATAATTTTTTGTAATTAATTTCTCTTTTTTGATTATAATCCTAGGAAACTAATCTAATTCTTATTTCTAGTTACGATATCCTTTAGTCAAGCATACTTTATTTTGCAAGTACTTATTTTGCTATAATGTTTGATAAATATCACTTGACACATATTATCACATATTTAACCAACACTTAACACACTCAGTTTTAAATACTCTACGTGCTTAAACAATTTTAATAAAGAGAGATCATACCTTTGCCTATGATATTTCCGCTTGAATTTCTTACGAGAATAGCATTGCCTCCATTATATGCTTTGAATGTAGACAATTTCTTTTGGTTAACCATCATGAATTTTGTGTATTCATAATCTTCAATCTACTCGTTGGGTTCTGAAATATGTTCCCAAGCATATCTACTTAAATATCGTAACAATTCAAACATTTGGTCCCCAATATCTCATGGGTCCAAAATTCTTAGTGTCGAACATCCTTTGCATATATTGCATTTGATTTGGGTGTACAAATGAAGGACAAATTCCCCATGGAATATAGTTTTGATGTTGGGAATTATTCCACATTGTGGGATATATATTAGAGTAATTTTGTCTATCTTGATTTCTCCTAAGTTGTGGTGTTTTAGACCTAGGACGAGAATTATTATTCCTTTCTAGAGGTGGAGTTTTTGACCTTACTTTGGGTTTGGTAAATCCAACTCTGGGTTTTAAAGATGGTTTATGAAAATATTTTCCTTCGTCATTACTTGCACCGGGAGCTTTAATATTGTTTACAAGTAAATGTTTAGGTTTCGGACTTGAATTTAATTTGATGGATTTTTCTTTAATAAATTTGGGTTCAATTTCTTGTGGTTTTACAAAGTTAATTTGTTTAGTCCCACTCGTTGACTCTCTGGCCGAATTAAGTCATAGACCCGATTTGTCTCCGGATAGTTTTTGAAAACTTAACATTTTTTTAAGATAATTAGTACATTTATTAAATTGGTTCAGCTTAGTCATTTCCTCTTTAGGTTTCTCATTTCCATTCTTAAGATTTTGACATGTTTTACATTCTACAATAATTTCTTTATTTTTCTCTAATTTAGACAATTTTAATTTTAATTTGAGCAATTCATCTTCTAGCCGATTTTTAGTAGATTTTAGTGATTTGTTTTAAAAAATTACTTTTAATCCTATTTTCCATAAGCGATTATATTCACTATCTAAGTCTAGTTCATCTATTGACAATAAATCATCACTATAAAATTCGGTTTCGGAATGTACCTCATTTGATGCTTGAGCTACGAGTCAATTTTTGTCTTTGGTCTTTTCTTCCTCATCTTCCCCACTATCACTCCATGTTTCTCAGACAAAAGCCCTTTGGTTCTTGCTTCTTGGTGGCTTTGGGCATTCTCCGATGAGGAGATTTAGATCTCCGCATCTAATACATTTTCTTTCGCTTTTACCATTTTTGTCATCTTTACTTCTTTAGAATGACTTTCTTTCATCACGTGGTTGTTTTACAAACCTTCCTCGTCTTTTGAATAACTTCTTGAAGTCTCTCATGGCCATAGCATATTCTTCATCTTCACTATCAAAGGTCAAACTTTCTTCATTACTAGATTCCTTTTTAGCCTTCAAAGCAAAAGAGATCTACTTTGTTCTCTTTTGCCTTTGACCATTTCATAATTTTTCTTTATTATCACTTTATATACTTTCAAGTTGCCGATAAGTTCGTCGAGTGATAGTGTCATCAAATCCTTTGACTCTTCAATAGCCGTGACTTTTGCGCGCCATTTAAGATGAAGTGCCCTAAGAAATTTCCTAACATAGTTCTTGCTAGAAAAACCTTCATCAAGTGCTTTTAGACTAGTAATGATAGTGTTAAACCTAGCAAAAACATTATCTATTGATTCCTCTTTCGGAATCGTAAATTGTTCATATTGTTTAACAAGGAGATCTATTTTGTTCTTTTGTATTCTTTACGTGGCAAAGCATTATAAATTACCATTTTAGCTTTATTATTTTTAGCAAGTTTCTTTTTAAGATCATCAATTTGTTTGTCAAATGATACAATTTCATCCTTTTTAGTTTCGGGATTATTTTGAATAGGAGGAAAATCACCATAGGTAATAACATGCCAAAGATCTAGATCTTTTGATTTCACATATGTTTCGAATCTATTTTTCCAATAAATAAATCCATCACTTTTAAATAGTGGTGGTCTTTGAATAGATTGCCCTTCTAAATTATTTTTCGATTCCATAGATCGATTCAAGTTTTAAAATACAATTTATTTTATAAATCTTGTTTGACCTGGCTCTGATACCAATTATGGAAACTAAAAGGAGGGTTGAATAGTTTACCGCTTTTTAAATTAATGTGAGGTTTACATATAAAAAGTTAGATTCAATTTTATGTGTCTTAATGTACACACAATATGAACAATCTAGTTAAGTAAATAAATAACAATAAGTAACAATGTAAATCTGTAAGACAAGAGATAAGAGCTAAAAAGATCAAACCACAACATACGGATTTATAATGGTACAGTAATGAAGCTTCTCTTCGCCCTACTCCACTCCTCGAGTACCAAACTCGAGAGTTCTCTTCACTATGTCAACAAACTCCTTTTAGGCGGAGAAAACCATACACAAGTAGCTTATACTAATTTCTGACACTAAGCCAAATGTCGAGTCGTAATCTTAGCTAAAACCAATCTACCACACACTTGTATTTTGAGGACTAAAATACTAACCACACTAACAAGATATCACTTCACCTAAGTGCTAACACGATCAACCCGATCTAGCTATTACACACAATCACAAGAGATATAAATGAATTACAAGATACAACACAATCGTAACTATGTTACGTAAACACCAACTAAGTTATAATACTTCTTGACTTGATGACTAGAAGTATTCTTCTTTTTTACTTGAGGATCTAAGCTTGAATCACTTTGAAACAAAAGCTTAAGATTAAATGATCAAAGGATTCATCAGGAAGCTGTCGGAAGTTACTGATTTCATTTCTTAATTTTGTTACCAACGAGGGAGGGAAGTATTTAGAAAGAAATTAAGAAACCATCTCCTCGAATGTATGGATAGAATTATTTGGAAGACGATCAAACCAAGCGGTGGCATGATGTGTCAAAGAATAAGGAAAGAGGTATAAGTGCAAGGCATCATCCGTGACCCCATTTTGCTTCATACTTTGAGTGATAGTCAAGAATTTGTCGAGATGCTTATTCGCATCATCACCCGGTAATCCGTGAAACTGGCAACTATTTTGGACTTGTTGAATCACGTGATTCTTAAGTCCGAAATCCGTAGCCTAGATGTTAACATGAGCGATCGGTCCACCTCGGCCATTCATAGTCGGCTGGCATAGCTCCTTCGTTGTTCGGAGATCGGGAGCCGGATTTTAAGGAATAAGACCCGCAGGAGGCAGTCCTAGATTGTTATTAGGATTCATATTAATTTTTTCAAAATAGAATAAGAGTGACAGTTCACCAAGATTTCTTTGGCGATTACGTATAACGCTCTCGGGATTAGAAAAAAGAGTAATGAGTTTGGAAGTAGAAGAACGTGTGCTCATGCACTTAAAAAGAAATAAGATAAAATATATTTTTGGATTTTTTATAAACACGAAAATAAACTTTCAAACGAAAGGATCTTCAAGGTACTAACTCAAAACACAACACAAAAATCGTACAAATCTCCCCGGCAACGGCGCCAAAAACTGATTCGTCGTAAACGTATCGGTAAGTAAGATGTAAGAATTACTTCGGGAAAAGTAATAATTAATCTTTCGGATGTCGTATCCACGACGAGATTTGAATTTGAGATTTACATTAATGTCCTTAATTTGATGCTTGATTATCGTTTGTTTTTGGTTGGTTTTTGATTTAAAACTAATTTTAATACTAAAGATACTATTTTTAAGATTGCTAAAAATTATACTAATGATCTAAACTAACAGATATTAAGTTGGATGATCTAAAAGATATGATAAATGGATATGCTTGTCAAGTGAGGCGAAAAGATCCTAAAGTGTGAAGGTAAGTTTTTATCGATGAATTAGTACCCGACTAATTAACTATTTTCTCACAACGTTGGTTTATTTTGAAAATAATCTTTTATCTTGGTATTAATTACTAGATTAATGCCTAGTTATTCTTACGACGTTCGCCCATTTAAATAACCAAAACATAAATCTAAACAATCCGAAAGTTATTAATCAATAATCCCTTTTTAATTTCACACTTCAATCACTAATCACTACTCACTTAACAAGCATAAATAAACTACTCTGTCAGAAATCAAGAAAAGACTCAGTCACTACCAATATGTCATAGAATAACTCATAGCGTAATATTTGGAAACTTACCACGCTAATCGAGTCAACATAAGACTCCCTTATGTGTGACTGGCCTAGGCTAGGTATAAATACCCCTCTCCACACCTTGGAGAGGGTTGGTTATTCATTTAGTTTTTTCATATAATACATTTTCCCTTCCTTTCTCTCTCTAAGTGCTACAACCCACTTTGTCTCTCTAGACTTTCTTTTGCTTATTTGTTAAGTGATTTGATACATCTATAATTGGTATCAGTCACCATGGGGTGATATCATGAGCTTGTGTACGTTTATATCTTGTTTAAATCGTAGTTTTTTAGTTGTCTTTTGGTTTCGTGTCTTCAAAATCAAAGCCTGGATTTTTGTGTTTAAAAGTGTTAAAGTTTATGTTTTAAGCAAGATCTAGGTCTAAGATAACTAGTTGTGCAAGAAAAAATCAAGGTAAAATGTCAAAAGGGTGTGTTTTTAGTTTTTTGTGTGAAAAGGTACGTTGTTTGAAGGCAGCGAAATATGTTTTGAAGGTCGCGAAACATGTTTTGAAGCAAGAGAATTATGTAGTTAAGCGAAATATGTCTCAAGCGAAATATGTTTCAAGCGATTTATGACAGGTTGACCTCAAGCAATTTATGACATTTCTAGGAAACGAAACTCTGCTTAATTTTTATTAGGTCAAGCAAAATGTCTCAGGAGAAATATGTTAGCAAGCGAAACATGTCATCAAGAGATTTATGTTAGCAAGCGATTTATGATAGGTTGTTAGTTCAAGCGAAATACGTAATTATGCAAAACAAAACTCTGTCCATTTTTCATATTTCAAGCGAAACATTACATTGTCACATTCCAAGCGAAACATTACAATTTTCATATTCCAAGCGAAACGTTACAACAATCACAAAAAGCTTTTATTTTCTACGGTTTATCTTACATTGAAAAATCCCGTGAAATATTTGGATATCTCGGTTTTAGTGAAGATTTGTAAAATCCATGGAATATCAATCTTAATCACCGACAACAACATCTCTTAACATAATCCTCCTTTATCATTGTTCGATCAATATTTAATCATTTCACTTTTCAATTGAAGCAAGATGACTACTTTAGCAGAACACATAATTGTTGCTGGAGCTAAAAACAGTCCTCCATGTGACAACCGTCTAGTTCAGGTTAGCAACCGTAGAGTCTTATGCACAATAAATCAATATTCTAGGTTATTATTTTGTTTTATACTTGTCGTGTCATTTTTGTAGTTTACGTCCCAATTATTAGGAACCTGTGTTAACGAACGTGCCTACGACCTATGTTTTGGTTTAAAGCGTCCCGATATGCTCGTGTTAGATGTGACAATTTGGATTTAAGGTTAATATTTTAACCGAGCTTTAATTCTATTTTCTAAATTTTATAGAATTTATCTTATTATTTTTAGTCGATTTAGTAAAAATCGTCGTTATAATTATTCGCGAGCCGTGCTTAGGATTTTTATTCCGTTTTTGTGTCCTAAGTGGTTTAATATTCCCATATATTACCACGATGAGTACAATTTTTATTCTTGGAATTTTCCATTTTGACTCGCGTTTTAAGCTTAAACCTTACGTTTTACCTTAAAAATCAACTTTTCTTAAATCAAACACTTACACTACAGTTTAAATAAATACAACACAAACAAAAATATAAAAAAATAATAATATAATTACTTTATTAATAGGCCATATGGCCGGTTACACAATACCACACACAAACACATTTACCATAAAACCATCATTTAACTTATTCTTCCCATACATGCAAACTATCCAACTTCAAAAAGAAAAACTTCTCCTCCCTCCTTTCCTCCTTGTGGCTGCCATACCATAAACCACCACCATCACCATACCCACAAAAATCCTCTACTCATTTCTAGCATCACACCATGAATATGAAGACCATTGTGAAGTTTGATGCCTTGGTTTGAAGTTTTAGGGTACTTTATTATTGATTTTCTTGAAGTTATTGGTTAGGGTTGATTGGGGTTTTGTTTCATCAAGTATTTAGCAATATATTGAAGGGTTTGAAGGAATTTTAAATTTGGTTTAGGTTGTTGGTTTGGTCCGAAATCAGCCAACAAAAGAAAATGGTGTTTTGAATTTGATTCTTTAGCCCTAATCTCTGCCTTGCAAGTCTAGACTCTTTGTTTCTTGATTTTATTTTAGTTTTTAGCCATGCATTCTTGCAATGGTTTCTGAAAATGATTATATTTTTTATGTTCATGAGGGTGTTAGACAATTAGTGTGGCATTACATGGGGTTTGATGCTGTTAAGAATGATGTTTGGATTAATTTTGAGTAAATAATTGAGACTGTTTTAGATCAGTAGCTAGAATGGCATGGTATGGAATATTTTTGTCTTTTGACCTCCTGGGGATTTGAATAAGTAGATAGATATATGCTTAAGGTACATGTGGCTAATTGGATAGGTCCATATCTCCTTCGGATGAGTGAGATATGGCCGATTTACTAAAACTAGTCAATTTTTGCATTCTGTTTGGAAAAGGAGTTTAACTCCAACTTTTTACACTAAAGTGTTGAAATAAAAAGTTGAGCCCTGTAGTAGACACACAGACCTAACACCTCCAAGTATCCTCACTTAAATTTCTATCATAGATTGGGATTTACGGCCATTTTTGTGAAGGGATAAAATCCAGGAAATATTAAGGTTTAGGCGTTCAGGGGTAAGATAGTCTTTTAATATGGTTCTGAAACTTTTTAGAGGGTGAGGCCTAAATTTTTGAAAAGTAGACTCAAAATTCTTTCCGGAGGCGAAAACATCATATTTTTATGTGTCGCAGATCTTGATTTATGAATCGGCAAAGTTGAGTTAATTTCAGAATTTGTGAATTTACATCTTGTCTTGAAATTTAAAACGTGTAGGTAAACATTGATAAAATAAGAATTGAGAGATGAAATTAAGTAGATGTTTTATTACATATAAGGTCAGGTTAGACACTAATTTTGGAGTAAAAATAGTTTGGGAAATCTTAGTGCAATGCCATGCATATCTTGGAAACATACCTCGTGATCATTCGGTTTACTTTTACGTATTGATTTTCTTTATCATGCTAAGTCGCATCACGTCTTTTAGATGGTTCTTAGAGATTTTATTCTTGCCCGATGAACCATTTTACTTCTGGTCTTCTTGCATTTACGGTGAGTTCGCGGCCCATCTCTTTCAAATGTTTTATACATTTTGGGGTGAAATGCATGATTAGTACTGTTTAAATAACTTTTTGGACTATATGAACTAAGTTGAGCTTGCGTAGTGTCCTATGATATACGGATGATTTGTACTTTTTCAAATTCCGTATATTATTTTTTATAGTATGTAAGACTTGGTTAATAATATTTTTATTTAAAATGAGACTTGGCTTAATTTGCGTGAATACGTAAAGTGCATAGATATAGTGTTAGGTGTTTAGGTTTCTATTCTTTCCCCACCTGTCTAAGTCCCCCTTGATTGGGTTCCTGTTCTTACCTAATTATTTGCGCTTCACCGAACATGAGTGTAGATATTATGGGTAGCGCTATTTGAGGTCAGCCAACCTCTCGTTCCACAGTTTCGGAATTGCATAATGTTTATATATAGGGGCAGGCGTTCATTTGTTCTTTAACACTATGTTTATTGCGTGTGCATTTTACTTCAACCTTGTACTTTAATATTAACCAAGTGGCTTTGAACATTAAGGCTTTCTATTATTGGGCATACTTATATATTATGGAATTATGTGTGAATTTATACGATACAAGTCTTATATGGGCGGGATTTGTATGGGATAAATTCATTTGACTTTGGCCATGATATATTCTTTTATAAGCTATGTTTTAAGACTTGTTCATTAACATGGAAGTGTAGGTGAATGTATTTTATTACAAGTCTTGTATGGGCGGGACTTGTAGTAAAATAGATTTACAGGACCCTTGCCATGAGACTTATTTATAAATAGGTTTTTATCACATTTTCATAAAACCCGTATACTCACAAACTATTTTCATAGTTGACCCATTTTCTCATGCATTTTAGGTGATCGACAATAAGTTTCCTGTGAAGGAATATGCTTTATGAAGTCGTTTCGTGTCATGTTTAATAAACATTGGTTTATGAAGTCAAAGCTTTTGTGAACTTGAAAACTTATGTTTAAAAGCCGATGTCGGTCTGAGACAATTTGTAATGACTACTATTTCCGTTTTAATTAATGTATGGTGTTGTACTATTATCATGTGCTTGTGCCTTATGTTTTCACACTCTGTGTTTCTGCTTTAGCGGGGTGTTACAGATTTTGTATCATAGCCCTGGTTGTAGTAAATGACAATTTTCAAAAGCTAAAAACTAAAACTATCACCGAAGAGTCATTTTTATAAAACCCCGTACATGATAGGAGTTGACTAGTTAAGACATTACATCATTTGACCTTAATTATACAGAACTCGATCAACTCTGTCTAATTCAGGTAGAATCATGGAATGCCAACAATAGTTATCAAGTATCGTGTTGGGTGGAGTCATAAGTATAAGGTCACCTGAAATTGCATTGGTCGTGTGCGTTCATATTACATGCATATATGTTTGCTCTATAGTCCAATATGACATTTTACATATGTTCTTTATCTTTGTCATTCTATGACTTAATAGATTAAGTCCGACTTTAATTTCGCCAATCTTGGTTGCTGAGTCACATTACTCATCCGACCGCTGGTTGCGTGTGTAAGCACTAGTCAAATTTATATATGTATAGTATAAATCTCGTGACAATACTTTCCAAATTACTTCTCAAACAAGAGAAATTAAAAGGATAAAATCTCACTTAAGAAAACACAATACGTATATTTTTAACCGGGAAGTATTTTCTTCTCGGGTCGTATCCCAACGAAGTCGTGAATTGAGATTCGGGAATAATTCGGATTCGAGTCAAGAATGGATAAAGGATATTTGAATTTTGAATTACACTACGAATATAATAGCACAATTAAACTATAGAAATTATTAAAGAATTAAAAACGTTTAACTAATACGAAAAATTAACAAACGTGAATTAGAAATGTGAGCTAAAACTAGAATTTAAAATCTAAGGCACTTCTTTTAACAAATTTTATACCTAAAAATCACAAATTTAAAAAGAAAATTTTAGGAAAAAGAATTAGAATTTTTTAACTATTTTTGAATTTTCTATGATTTTTTAAAGAAAAATGAATTACTAAAAATAAACTTTTTCTAAAAATTAACACTAAAATTCTATTTTTATTTTTCAAAAATACTAGAATGAAAAAGAAAATTATTACAAAAAGAATTAGATTTTTCCAACTATTTTTCTATTTTCTATGAATTTATTAAGAAAAAGAAATTACCTAAAATCTATTTTAATTTCTAGAAAATACAAATTTAATTGGAAAAATTTAGAAAAATGATTTTTAACTTCTAAAAATGTGCAGAAATCTAATGGTATAAAAATGCCTAATTTTTATAAAGCAATTGAACCCTAATTTTGCTAATTAAAACCTAAAACCTAATTTTATTAAACTAAATTTAAAAATTTTAAAACTATTTTATTAAACTAAAAGAAACAGGGTAGATAGCTTAATTCTAAATGAAAATGAAAACCAAAAGTTGCTATAAGAAGCTTGTAATGTGTACTAAGAATGTCTACAAAGAAAAAAACTAATAGAAAACTAGATTAACAAGAATTTTGATCTTAAAAAGTAAAGGTTCAAGCTTAATACTGATATTAAGGAAATCCTAATAAGCTATCTAGCTCAAATATAGATTCTAGAAACTGAAAATTTGAGAATAAGCTATACTATGAATATAGAAGTAATCTAGATAAAAGGAATTTAGAAATAACAACTAGAAATAAGAATCCAAAAGAAATAAGCTAGAAATCTACAATGTTGCTATTACCACTTTTGCAAGAACATAAAAGCTAACCTAAAGCTTAAAAATAAAACTCAAAAGATTATCTATATTAAGCTAATGGAGTACTATTAAGATGCTTAAAACTAAGTTCTAACTCCTAATTACAAATGCTAAAAAGTAACTAGAAAAATGGTGAGCAACAGCAGTATTAACTGAGTTAATACTGCTATTGCTGATATATTTGGTAAAAAACTTAAATGCAGGCCTAAACTTTCAACTTAGAACTCATGAACTCACTATCTAAATGTATCTAAGCCTACATTAACCTAGATTAAACACTAAAATGTTGAAAATCACTAAACTCTAAAACTAATTTTGCACTTAAAACTGTCCTGGTGCTAGCAAAAACTTTTAGAGCTTAAAACTTTGAAATTCTACAATGTATCTTGCAAATCCTTTTTAAAACTTGATAATTCTAAAAATCTAAACTATGTATAGAGTTTTGACAGAATCATGTTGACTTTAAAGGACAATAACACCTTAATCCAAACACTACTTAACTAATTCTGTCTAAACTATATTTCACTTAAAGTCTATTTTAAAACTAAAAATGCTAAAACCTTTTATCTACTCATTCTTAAACTAATCTAATTAAGCTATTTTAACACTAAAATCTACAGCTTATTAAAAGAAATAAGCTAGTTACTCAGCTAGCTTATTCTACTAATATGACAGAATTTTAAGAAATTAGACCTTAATGAATTCTAACTACAATCAACTTAAAATATTTGAATATCTAAACTAACTAAACAATTTTAAATAGGTTTAAGCACACAAAAAGTAACACAATAAGCTACTAAAATATAGAGAGTGAAACTTGAAATTTGTAGTCTCAGAACTAGCCACTCTTTCTGAGTGAGTGGCTTTAAATTCAATATCCTAATGACTCCTAGCCTCTAGACCAAGAGTCCTTATCTCAATTAGCTTCTTTGAGCTTATTCTTCCAAAAGCTTCCAATTTGAATGAATTTACTCAAGTAATCATCTTATTTGAGTTGAATGAACAAATGAAGTATCTTGACTGACTTTTAAACTATCTTTGACTTAAAATTGAACTTGTCACTTGTATAAGCTACAATGAGCTTATTAAGAGCTTATTGTATAAAATCGACTTATTACATGAGATTTAAGAAACATTAAGAACAATATTGATTTTTATTTCTTATAAACTGAAAATACAAGTGAGAATAGGTAGAGTACAAGTAATGTAATGCTTTAAACTTTGAATTAAACGAAATTGTTTACAAAACGTGAATAGTAAAGCTTAAAAACTGTAAATTTGAAAATTAACTACTACAAAACTAAAAATTGGAACTCTTTAACAAGTGTCCTATCCTGTCTATTTATAGGAGCTTGGAGAAGAAGAGAAGAGGATGAACTTCATTCTTTTTTAGCCGTGGGATCTTATTCGAAGAAATTATTGCCGTTTGATCTTATTTGCCATGTGTTTGAACCAATGAGAGGTTGCCAAGTGTGCAAAATGACGTTGAAAAGAGCTTTGATTGGTGGAGTGAAATTGGGAGAAGCAGGAAAAGGAGAAAGGGAATTTGGGTTTGTTCGGGTTGATGCGGGAAAAATCATTATAAAACGGTTAGGAGGGAAAAGTTATACCGCGTTTGGTTTGAAAGATTGGGTTATTTGCACAAATAGTCCCTCTGTTTCTTTTCCATAAGTGTAGTGTAAAATGAGTTTAAAGATTTGTCATTTCGTTGATCACTTTTATTTGAATTTTAAGCCGTTGGATCTCTTGGATGAGGTGTTCGCACCAATGGGAGGCTGCCACGTGTGCAAAATGATGTGGAGATGGTAAATACGAGGTGGGGTGAACTTGGAAGAAACGGGGAAGAAGAAAAAGGAATTTGGGTTTGTTCGAGTTTTGGCGGGAAAATTGGTTAGAGACGGTTAGGGGAAAAGTTTAACCCCGCGTTTGGTTTGAAACTTTGGCATATTTGCACAACTAGCCCTTGTGTTTCTTCCTTCAAAGTTGTAGTGTAAAAGTAAATTTGAGAATTGCATTTCTAGCCCTTGTAGTTTTAAGAACAAGAGAATGGGCTTTTTGGTTTTGGGCTTTTGTTGGGCTTTTGTTATCCAAATGGTGTAGAAAGGCCCAAAGGGTAATTTAGTAATTTTGCATCTTCTTCAAAGGGTATAATGGACATTTCACTTCAAACTTTTGTCCTTTTCTTTACTTTCTTGTCTTTTCTCGACCACGGTCTTGATCCGGCTTTTGAAATTGGCTTCAAATCTCTCTCTTGTACACTTGTCTCTTCATTTCTTGTCGGTTTTTGCTTGTTTTTGCTCTTTTTGACTTTGATATCCTTTCCTGCACATTATGACACAAAAGCACACATATTTCTATCTTTTGGCATATTTTTTGGCTTTTATTGGCGAAATCCTGGGTATTTTATGTATACAATTTAACACTTATCAACCGCCTATTGTACGACTACGATCTGACGAACAATTGTTTTTTTGGACAATTGTAGAATCATGGCACCAAGGAGAAGCGCTCGTGCTTCAGGAGCTAACATCAACGACAACGCAAATAACAATGTTGTCGGATTAGCAGAGCTTCTTACCCAAATTGCTACGAACCTAAATACTGGACGAGCCAAGAATAGAGAAGGTTCCTCAAACACAAGAAGAGGGTGTAGCTACAAGAATTTTATGGCTAGTAACCCTAAGGAGTTTTACGGCAATGAGGGAGCTATTAGCTTTATGAGTTGGTTCGAGAATGTTGAATCAAAGCTGAATATCACCAAGTGTGATGATACAGACAAAGTCGAATATGCTGCTTGCTTGCTCTAAGGATGAGCACTAACATGGTGGAACACTCAAGTCCAGACACGTGGATGTGACACTGCCAATGGCTTAACTTGGGAGAATTTCAAAGGTTTGCTAACAGGGAAGTATTGTAGAAAGGATGAGATGCAGAAGTTAGAGTTTAAGTTTTAGAATCATTAGATGTTGGGCACAAAAGTGGATAAGTACACTGCTCGCTTCCATGAGTTGGCTAAGATGTTTCCCCATATGGTCTCCACGAAGGAGAAGAAAATTGACCGATACATTTGGGGATTGGTCCCTAAGATCAGAAGGATGATCACCTCATCCAATCTAACCACTCTACAAGCTGGTGTAGGCCTGGCTTACCGTTTGACCAATGATGTAATCAGATCTAGTGAGGTGCCAAAAAAGGATGACAATGAAAGGAAGAGACAGAATGATCAGCATAAAAAAGCAGGATCAAAACCAATTGAACAAGAGAGGATATCGAATAATATTCTTATTACCTAAGAGCTTATGCATCGTTATCATCTTAATCGTGGTCCGACAAGATGTGTGTTTAAGATTGATATCCAAAAAGCGTATGATACGGTTGATTGGTGCTTCTTGGAGAATATTCTCATTAGATTTGAGTTTTCGAACACTATGGTTAAATGGATTATGGCGTGTGTCTCGTCTACCTCTTTTTCCATTAATATTAATGGGAATGTTCATGGTTTTTTCAAAGGAAATTGAGGGTTAAGACAAGGAGATCCTCTATCTCCCTACTTATTCACTATGGTTATGGAAATTTTGACTCTTATCCTTAGGAAGAGAGTTCGTCTTTCAGATTCTTTTCGTTTTCATAAACATTGTGAAGAGTTAGAGATAATAAATGTTTGTTTTGCTGATGACCTTTTTATTTTTGCTTATGGTGACTTAAATTCTGCCTAAGTTATCATGGAAGCTCTTGAGCAATTAAAATTTGTCTCGGGACTTGTTCCAAGTATCCCAAAAAGCATGGCGTATTTTTGTAACATAGCGAATCACGTGAAGCTTGCTATTCTTAATATCATGCCTTTTGTTGAAGGAAAGCTTCCGGTAAGTATCTTGGGGTTCCTCTTATTTCGTCAAGACTTTTGAATAGAGATTGTAAAATGCTTGTGGAAAAAGCCAAGAATCGGATAGGTGATTGGAAGAACAAATCTCTCTCGTGAAGGCTCCAACTTTGTAAGTCGGTTATCTCCTCCATGCATGTTTATTGGGTTTCCGTTCTAATGATTCCTAGAGGTATAATTTTTGACATTCATCAAATTATTCGCGGGTTCCTTTGGTGTAATGGTGAGATCAAGAGGGGCAAGGCAAAGGTAGCTTGGGATTACGTAGTTTGGATGTTTTTAATATTGCGTTGATGACCATGCATATTTGGAATATTATGTCTAATAAGGAGTCCTTGTGGGTTCGATGGATCCATACGTATAAACTTCGAGGGAGATCTTTTTGGGACATCCCTCTTACGGATGGAATTAGCTGGGGGTGGTTGAATCTTCTTCAGATTCGGGATCTTGTGAGACCATTTTTTGGGGTTAAAGTTGGTAATGGAACTAGAACGTCGATTTGGTTTGATAATTGGTGCAATTTATCTCCCCTTAAACGGTTGTTGTCTAATAGAGACATATCTAGGGAAAGTTTTCACCCTAATTCTTGTGTGGCTGATTTGATTTTGAATGGGGGCTGGTCTTGGCCACAATCATGGCTACTTAAAGCTCCGGACGTAGCATAAATTCTGGTTCCTTTCTTAGAGACTTTAAGGGCTGATGTATGTCAATGGCATGACCTGAATGGTGTGCTCTCGGAATTTTTTATGGCAAAAGCATAGGAAGCGTTGAGACCTAGGGGTAACAAGGTACCATGGTTCAGAATGGTTTGGTTTTCTCATGCTATTCCAAGACACACATTTCACTTATGGCTAGTTATGAGGAATAGTTTAAAGACGCAAGATAGATTGGCTTAGTGGGATGTGGGTGTTAACACGGATATAAATCAGATTCGGTGTCCTCTTTGTGATGTTCAACCGGACTCGCATGCCTATCTATTCTTTGAATGCCCTTTTTTGACCAAGGTGTGGATATATGTTCGTGATCTTGCGGGTATGGATAATGTCCCTCCTATATTACATGATATTATTTTATTTTTACAGCCTATATGTAATAAGAGGTCGGCTCTAAGTATTTTTAGAAAGCTTATTCTTGCGGCTACATCATATTTTATTTGGATTGAGCGGAATAATCGGTTGTTCAAGAAAGGGAAGAAATCGCCAGAAGAAGTTTGAGATATGATCATGGTTACGGTTTTGTTAAAACTTATTTCATTTCGTTTCAAGCAAACCGCTATGGTGACTCGGTTACTCTCACGTTGAAAGATGCCTAATAATTTTAGGATTTATGTTTGAGTTTCATTCGTGGTCTATGGCTGCTATTGCTCTTGGTTTGATGCTGAAGTGTTCTTGGCAGATTTGGAAGTTGTATGATAGTCTAAGCATTTACTTGTATTGTCTTTACACTAATAGTTAGCTTAGATACGTTAGTGGCATGTCACAAATCATGTTAGTTGGAAGTTCAAGCTTAGCTTGAGGGTAATGTGGTACTCAGCCACATTCCATTATACTTATTTTGCGGTGGTTAATACATTTTACCGGGGTAATCCCTTTACCCAAAAAAACTAATAGAACAAGAGGCGACAAGTGACTCGTAACTATGGAGTGGCTACTCACGAGCAGAGGCCATATAATGGCCCACACCCTAAGTGTACTAAATGAAACCTCCATCATGTGGGAAATTTTCCAAGTTGTAACAATTGTGGGCAGACGGGTCATTTTGCCAAGGTATGCAAGAACAAAGAAGGAAATGGCAACAATAGAAGGAGGTCGTCCTGCTATGAATGTGGGAGCCTAGATCACATTCAAAATGTCTGTCCAAGGTTGAACAAAGCACATAATAACAACAAAAACAATGTGGGGAACCCAAGAGCAACGGCCCGCAATCGAGTTTACACGATCAGGGTAGAGGAGGCAATGCAGAACCAGAACGTGGTGACAGGTACATTCATTTTAAATGATCATTTCGTATCTGTTCTATTTGACTCCAGTTCGGATAGAAGTTTTGTCTCATTAGAAATTAGACCACTACTTGAGCAAAAATCTGAGAGTCTAGAAGAAACATATACTATCGAATATGCTAATGGCCATGAGTACGAGGCTACAGAGATATTGCTAAATTGTAAACTGAACCTAAACGATGAATTGTTTAACATTGATCTAATTACGATCGAGCTGAAAAACTTCAATGTAACACCCCCATTTTAATATATCTCAGCGGAAGGGTCATTTGGGGTGCTACGTCATAATATAACAACTCAAGCATAGAAAACGACTCGAAAAGAGATGTTTTTAAATACATTCATTCGAAATAAAATTTTACATCATAGGTCCCAAATTGTTTCATAATTCATAC
>BQNB010009521.1:0-25304 GCA_026074375.1 Tanacetum coccineum | reverse complement strand
CATTTTCTTTACCCAATAGACTTTATAATAACTTGTATAATTTCAGCCCCAACTTGTGTATAACCTTCTTGAAAACCCTTTTAAATCACCTCCAAAATACAAGGGTTATACTTGGATATCATCTTTACTAGTGTGCTTATTGTTTGTTCTTTGAAATTTTTATGGAATTGGTGATTTTGGTGGGTTGTGTAGAGTCCAAAAGGAGAGGAGGGAGAGAGTGAATGCAGAATTTTGGTTTAATAAATGACTAGTGTGTGTGTGTTTGATGGTCAAATTTAGGTTTATGTATGCATAGGAAAGAAATGCCAAGTGTTAAGTAAAAACTTAACAAAGCTTACCAAAGGGACACCTCCCCCTTTGGTTGTTCCGCCCCAATGGGGTGTGTTATTAGTGGGTTAAGTTTTTATTATAGTTAAAAACTTGACCCACAATTTATAAATGCGCGTATTATCAAAGTCCGATATTTAAAAAGGTACGATTTGTAGTCGTTTTTCGTAAAATGTAAAAATAGTACGAGACATGAAAAATAAAAACGAATGCAAAAAAATTATATCTACGGCATTTTGAAAATATAAACGTCAATGCTTAATGTAGCATTTGCCGGTTCCTCGTAAATGTTACGTAAATTACAAGTGTAAGCCCTAATTTTTCCCGGTTAGTCGTGAGTTCATATCTCAACATAAAAATGAAAATTATAATTAATACTCGAGAATAAAATAACGACCTAAAATTGACGGATTGTCACAGCATTTCCCCCTAAAAAGGGATCTTCGTCCCTGAAGATCAATTCATCTTGTCATCCGCTTCTTATTAAAATCAAAGAGATGAGGGTACTTCTTCCACGTTTGATCCTCCCTTTCCCAAGTATATTCCGGTCCATGACTCGAATTCCATCGAACTTTGACTATAGAGATCCGACTTTGCTTAAGTTGTTTTACTTCTCCATCTATGATTTCAATGGGTTCTTTGATGAAATGCAACTTCTCGTCGATCCTTACTTCGTCGAGTAGAATGATAAGATCTTCATCCGATAAACATTTTTTCAAGTTTGAAACATGAAATGTATTGTGTATTCCTTGAAGCTCTCGGGGTAATTCCAGTTTATATGCCACCGGACCCACTCTTGATAAAATCTTGAATGGTCCAATATAACGGGGACTTAATTTCCTATGTTTTCCAAATCAAACAACACCTTTTCACTATGATACTTTCAGCATAACTTTTTCACCCACTTCAAACTCTAAAGGTTTACGTCTCACATCTGCATAACTTTTATGTCTACTACGAGCAGCCAATAATCGGTTCTTGATTTGCACAATCATCTCTGTCGTTTCACGAATCAATTCTGGTCCCGTGAGTTAGGCATCTCCAACCTCACTCCAACATACAAGCGATCTACATTTCCTTCCGTATAGAGCTTCGAAAGGTGCAGCTTTAATACTAGCGTGATAACTATTATTGTATGAGAATTCAGCCAAAGGTAAGTGCTTATCCCAGCCACTACCAAAGTTAATCACGCAAGCACGCAACATGTCTTCTAATGTTTATATCGTTCTTTCACTCTGACCATCAGTTTTAGGATGGTAAGCAGTGCTCATATCCAAATTCGTTCCCAATGACTTTTGAAGAGATCTCCAAAACCTTGATGCAAAACGAGGGTCTCGGTCAGAAATAATTGACACGGGCACCCCGTGCCTACAAACAATCTTTTTCAAATACAATCGAGTAAGCCTCTCCATTTTATACTTCTCATTCATCGGAATAAAGTGAGCAGATTTAGTCAATCGATCAACAATTACCCAAATTGAATCATATCTAGATGGTGTTCTTGGAAGCTTTGTAATGAAATCCATTGTAATTCTCTCCCATTTCCAAACAGGAATTTCTGGCTGCTGAAGTAATCCTGACGGCTTTTGGTGTTCACCCTTGACTTTAGCACATGTCAAGCACTTACTAACATATGTCGCAATGTCAGCTTTCATATTCGGCCACCAGTATAACTTACTCAAATCATGGTACATTTCATATTCGGCCACCAGTATAACTTACGCAATGTCAGCTTTCATATTCGGCCACCAGTATAACTTACTCAAATCATGGTACATTTTTAGACCTCTCAATCCTCCAAATAATGGTAACCATACTCGTCCTTTCAGACATTTCGTACCATCGGATCTAACTTCAAATGGCTCCCCTTCGCCACGAAATCCTTCGGCACCAATATTTTCCTCCTTGCACGCTTCAACTTGTGCATTCCAAATTTGCTCGGGTAAATTGTTATGTACCGTTACCACTAAAGCACACACTCGAATCGGTTCCTTATCCTTCCTGCTCAACGCATCAGCAACAACATTCGCCTTTCCTGGGTGATAACGAATAACACAATCGTAATCACTCAGAAGTTCAATCCATCTATGCTGCCTCATATTTAGCTCTTTCTAATCTAAAATATATTGTAAGCTTTTATGATCGATGTATACCATACACTTAGTGCCGTACAAATAATGTCTTCATAGTCGAAGAGCAAAAACCATCGCTCCTAATTCTAAGTCATGGGTCCTATAGTTTTCTTCATTCTTTCTAAGTTGCCTTGAGGCGTACGCAATCACCTTTTCTTGTTGCATCAAAACAGCTCCAAATCCTTTAAGGGACGCATCGCAATACACAACAAAGTCTTCGCTTCCTTCGGGTAGTGATAATATTGGCGCACTACACAATTTTAGCTTCAATGTTTGAAATGCCTCCTCTTCGTCGTCGCCCCACACATACGGCTTATTTTTCTGAGTGAGTTTAGTTAATGGTTTGGATATTAGAGAAAACTCCTTAATAAACCTTTGATAATAACCTGCCAAACCCAAAAATTGTCGCACTTCCGTTGGTGTAGTCGGTGCAGCCTAATTTTTAATGGCTTCGATCTTTGCAGGATCAACATGAACTCCACTACTATCAATCACATGGCCAAGGAATTGCACGGAATCAAGCCAAAAATCACATTTTGAAAACTTAGCGTACAACTTTTCGCTCCTTAGCAAATTCAAGATAGTCTTCAAATGTTCACCATGTTCTTCTTTATTTTTGGAATAAATCAGAATGTCATCAATGAATACAATCACGAACTTATCAAGATAACAGATTGCACACCGATTCATACAAACATGAATTACTATAGGTGAAATTAGTCAGTCCAAAAGGCATTACTTGAAACTCATAATGTCCATAACGAGTTCTAAACGCTGTAATTGGAATGTCTTCCTCGCGGATACGAAGTTGATGATAACCAGACCGTAAATCAATCTTTGAATAAACACTAGAACCTTGCAGCTGATCAAATAAGTCATCAATCCTCGGTAATGGATATCGATTCTTGATCGTCAACTTGTTCAGTTCTCGGTAATCAATGCACATTCGGAACGATCCATCCTTCTTCTTCACGAACAAGACCGGAGCTCCCCACGGCGACGAGCTCGGTCGAATAAAACCTTTCTCCGACAACTCTTGCAGTTGCTTGGACAACTCCTTCATTTCGGATGGTGCTAAACGATATGGCGCACGCGCCACAGGTGCAGCACCGGGAATAAGATCAATACGGAATTCAACTTGCCTGGGTGGCGAAAGTCCAGGTAATTCTTCGGGAAATACCTCAGGAAAATCTTGGATAACAGGAACATCTTCTAATCGCTTCTCCTTCGATTCTTGTTCAGTTACTTGAGCTAAGAATAGCTCACAACCCTTCTTGATATACTTTTGAGTCTTAATGCAAGAAACGATCTTCAATCGGGAATTATTTCTATTGCCTTCGATAACCAGCGTCTTACCTTCCAGGGGAATCCTAACCTTTTTCTCTCCACACAAAATAGCGGCATCATATCGTGATAACCAATCCATCCCAATAATGATATCAAAACTTCCTAGTTCTATTACCATTAAATCGATTGGAAAAGAACGGTTTAAAAGATTAAGTGTACACCCTATTAACACATTATTGGTACTTACTACTTTTCCATCGGCCAATTTGACTTCATAGCAAGTATCTAACTCAACTGGTTCTATATCAATAAGGGTACTAAAATTTATAGACACAAAACTTTTATCGGCACCCGAATCAAATAAAGCAGTAGCATATCGATTATTGAGTAAGAATGTACCAGTAACGACTTTCGGATCTTGCTGAGCATCCACATCTCCCAACTTGTAAACAGCTCCACGGTTATTTCCACCTTGTCCATTCTTTTTCAACTTAGGGCAATCTCTCTTTCGGTGACCCTTTTCATTGCAATTAAAACAAGTCACATCTTTTCTGTCGAGGCTCCAACAAGCAGCAGTCTTGTGCCCCAACTTACCACACTTACCACATTTCCAACAATCCCCAGCATGCTTCTTATTCTTGCACTTTGGACAAACTTCGTTGTCATTTGGTGCAGCATTGGTCATAGCTCCAGCATTAGCCCTTCTTTGGTTTTGCCGATGATTGTAATCGCGTCGATTGTCACCACGACCACCACGATCTCCTTCACCTTTCCTCTTTTCACCCTCAAAGTTCCTCAATCATTCCCCTGTCTGTATTAATTGTCCCATGAGCGTTAATAACCATACGATAGCCTCATCAACCAGAAGCCTCGATGATGACATACACACACGTATAATTCTCGACAACCCACGAATATACTGCTCCACTTTCACCTGCTCAGGCTCTACCATTCTAGGACACAACAAGGCCAATTCATGGAATCGGTTTGTATACCCATCAATATCAGTCCCTTTTAACTTCAAGTTGTACAATTCTTGCTCCAGCCTTTGCAACACACTTCGAGGACAAAATTCCTCGATCATCAGCCACTATTCACCCGTCGTCCATAAGTACCATTAGCAGCATCACTACTCCATGGAGGCAATTCATTCCATTCCACCAAGTCAATTGCATCGTCCTTGAGTATACAGTTTACAAAATTCTCACCTACCCTTCCTTGCAATCACTGATTCGAAGCACAGATTCTAGTTTTTCAAACCACTGACATAATCCCACGGCACCCTTGGTACCTTTAAAAGGTTGTGGGTCACACTTCATGAATGTTATGTAGTACACTAAAATTTTTATGCGCTGTCGACGGGCACACAACTCGCACCACCGGCTCCAGCACTTCCGGCTCCAGCACCACCGGCTTCATCACCACCGGCTCCACGGTTCATATTTGCCATAAATTTAGCCATAGATGCGGCAACTTGTTCCCTAATAACCTCGCGCATACGTGCCTCAGACATTGCTTTTGGCGGCATGATTCTGTTACAACACAAATCAAATCATAATGGTATTCATTCATGATTTTAATAACAAAGAACACTTTAGAAGAATAAGAAAAGAAGGTAACAACAACAACATAGGAAATAGTCCAAAAGATAGTCATTTATTAATCACAGGAACAAGTACAAGGATGCATTGTCATACATTACATGTCACCATCTAATGCTATACAACTCCAAAAGACTAGTTCTACTAACTGACATCGCAGTTTAGTTAGTGATTTACAAAAGATACTACAAATGATAAACTAATCTACTAAGAGTCACTAGGTGGTCCACGTGGCTCGGAAGGTCCCTCGGTCCCATCAGAAGTAGAGTTCTTCGATTTCTTTCTCGGACGCTCGGTATCCTCATCATCAGATGGCGGCTTCGGAACAACCCCAATACGAACCATATCCAAGTAAAACATCTTATTCCATACTCGGGACTCATGCAACCTCCTCTCAGCAGCCTTACACTCTATACGAGCCAACACCAACTTAGTCTCAGTCTCCGACAATCTTTTCTTCAATGTGGCATTCTCCCCACTCTCCAATACCGACATCCTCTCGAGAACATTACCCAAAGCACGCTCGACATTTTCCAAATCATGATTAAGTAACTCCCTTTCTTTTTCTCCGATTTTATTCTTAGATTTGAGAAGAGCAATCTCAGTTTGGCACGTACCCAACTCAGCCTCCATGACTCTAGCTTGTGCACGTGATGCCTCTAAATCACGCCTTAAGGCCCACGGTGCTAATCCATCAACATGAGATGAGTCATGAGCAGAAGATGACTCTCCTACCTCAAATAAGCCCCTCGGAAAGTCGCGAATAGCATAAGGCTTTTGGGTAATAGTCCCAGCAGTAGCCTCGGGTACAACATCGACCTCCTCGTCCTCTGACTCAGAATCAGATGACACATCTCCAGGTGGCGGGGTTTTGTCACCCTCCACCTCATAAGGAAATATCAACTCAGCATCATCCTCGAGCTCAATATCAACATCTTCCTCGGGTTCCTCTTCAGGATCTTCTTCGTCATAATCAACCAAATCAATATCGTCAGGAATGTCAACCATTTCGTTGGGATCATGGATATCCACAACTTGGTTCGGCTCAAGAACAACTGGGTTCACTTCGGGAATAGCTTCATTCGGCTCGTTAAGATGATTAGGGTTCTCCATGACAATCTGCGTCGTATAAATATCTCGTATTAGTATTAAATAATTACATAATTAACATTATATTCAAATAAATGAAAAATTTCATTATAAACATATATATATTTTTCCATATATATATCGATAAATAAATCCTTCTCATTCTTGTCCCATCGGTAATTCGGAGATTTCGCTTGCACAGTTATAGTTAAAAGATTTCAAAAAAAATCCTTTCGTTCATTTTTTTTTGAAAATCTTTTGTTCTCTATAACTTAAGCTCTTGATACCAATCTGTAACACCCCCATTTTTCATATATCAGCGGAAGGACATTGGGTCTACTCTAATACAATAACAACAATGCATAAAAAACGACTCGAAAAGAGACGTTTTTAAATATAACTATTCGAAATAAAAGTTTCACAACGTAGGTCCCTAAAAAATTTTCAACTCAATACAACATTTCAAATATTTCACGATGATTTTCTTAAATGGCCCTTCAAAATATTTAGTCTCATTAGCCTCACGCCCGAAATCCTCATCACGCAATACCTCAAGGACATGAAGAAAAAATGCCCAAATGTCAACAAATAATGTTGATGAAACCATAGGTTTATATATATATATATATAATATATATATAATAAAACAAAATTCTGAACACAAGTATCATTTCTCAAAATCATCAAGACATAACGATGTGGATCAGACAAAGTTATAGGGGGATTATTATAAGTCTCATGACATTGAACGTTACCATCTAAAAAGAATGCCCACTATACACCCTCGCTATGAGTGCATATTACTCTCTATACAACGCATCCGTGGTGTCATTCTCCGACACATGACGATAGCCAGTCGTCACGGATTGGAGGTGGCAACCTCCAAATAGTACTATTTCATGTATAAGCGTCTACCATTACCCGGTAGTTAACAATTCATGATTTCCGCGGGTCTTTTATCTAGCGAGTTAAGCTAACTTATAATAATCAAGGCTACTAGCATACATTCGGGTCCCTTGTGTTCTATTTTTAAAAACAAGCATGTTATCCCCCTCGCGGGTTTATAAAACAATTAAAGTATTAAAATGCGAGGCTATGAACTCACCGTAAAAGTAAGTAGATCAGAAGTAAAACAAATCTTCGGACGAGCGAGAAGTACTTCTAAGCACCACCTAAAAGACGCGACGCGACTTAGTACGATAAAAAGTAACGATACGTAAAAATAGAACAAGTGATCACGACACATGTTTCCAAGATATGTATGGCATTGCACTCGGACTCTCCCAAATTATTTTTACTCCCAAAATGACTTGTGATCTGGTCTTATAGGTAAATGAACATCTACCAAGTTTAGGCTTTTAATTTTTATTTTATCAAAGTGTACTATTCGTTTTTAAGTTTTGAGTCTAGACATAAAAACTCAGTTTCGGATTTTAACTCAACATTATGGACTCATAACTCCTAGCTCACAAATGTTCTAAATGTGAGGCTTTCACTCCTGAAAATCCCTTCAAGTCTAGTTTCCAAAAATGTAAGTCTCATAATCTACAAAGTTTCAAAACCATGTGAAAAGACTGTTTTACCCCTGGTTACCCAAAACAGAAAGTTTCCAAAAATTTTACCCTTTACGGAAATGGCCATAATTCCTAAACCATGATAGCAATAAAGGTGAGACCAATTGGAGGAGTTAGCTTAAAGTATCTAATACTGAGCTATGCATTTAAATGCAAACTTTAGTGCAAAAACCCTGGTGTTTAACCCGTTTTCCAAACAAAGGTTCAGATTTGACTACTCTACGTAAAACGGCCATAACTTCCTCATCCGGAGGAGTTGGTTGGGCATCCAACTATCACATGATGCTAAGACCTAAATCTATCCAACCATGTATTTTTTTTATAGGCTCCAGACCAAAAAGTTTGAGAAAAAGCTTCGTTTAGGTACTGACCTACAACAGCCCCTATAAACTACTTTCAAATCCTATCATAACACATCCAAATCATTATTTTCCTACATGCAATGCCATAATAATTTGTCACACATCCACATGATCAACAATAACATGCACTTCTAGAATTTAAACATCAAATTACATGCATCAAAGTTAAAAGAAAATCAAGAAAATAAAAATAGAGAAACATGAAGATACTTACAAAGCTAATTACCAATAATCAATAAAACACAATCACACCCTTTTTGCTTAGGGCTGATTCGAACCAAGAGACAAAAAAAACCACAATCAAAATCCCTTCTATACCTCTTAGATGATGATAATACTTTTCCTAATAAAACCCTTCAATAAAAACACCAAAACTTCTTCAAATCTTCAAGAAAATTTACCAAACTTTGTATGGGGTTTTAATATGTTATTGTGATGCTAGAAATGAGGAGAACAACTTTATAAAATAGTGGTGGTGGTGGTGTTAATATCCGGCAGCCCCAAGGAGTAACAAAAGAGAGTAGTATGGTTTTTATCTTGTGAATGAATTGTGAGTAAAAGTTAAGACTTTTATAAGTCTTATGCATGCAAATTATACATTTGACTAGGACAAGTGTCCTAGTCTTTCTTTCATATTTTGACACGCCACAAGAGGTGGTGGTGAGATTTTATTAATTGTAATTTTTATGTTTAGGGTATAAATTTTAAGATAGGTGGGTAGTTTTGAGGCTAACGGGTATCGACGTAAAATATAACGAAAGTTAAGACGGAACCACGAAATAAAAATGAACAAGATAAAAAAAGTTCTACGTAAATCGGAATACTTTTCTGAAAATTTTAATTACTTAGGGTTTCAAGTCGGATAATGTGAGTCCCTAATGAATGGATCTCTGCAGCCTATTAAGGATAATAGCCAAGATGTATAAATACAATTGACTATATAGAAACACTGATTATGAATACAAGTACTAAGAAAAACAATGTAGAACTGAATAATAACTTCTATTAATCTGCTTTGAATGAATACAGATTACTAACTAATTAGATATGATTTTTCTGTGAGATATCTTGAGGTCGTATTTCTAACTATGCCAATAGGAATCCTTTTATAGACTAAGGATAAACCCTAACTGACTTACAAATCACATACATATCTTTTCCTAAAATATCTCACACATATCTCATAAACGGTACTAACTATTTTCTACTAACTACTAACTATTTGATTAGTACATACATTTTGTACTGTCAGTACTAACTATAACTATCAGTACTAACTATTTGTACTGTCGTACTAATTAGGAAAACATAAATCCTAACAATCCTCCCTTAAACATGAATGTTGAACTCTTTTAACTTCATGTTTCTTCAATTTCTTTAACACACAGAGGATGTATCCAAACACTCATAGCATTTCTTGATCTTTAAACTCTATCCTTCTTCAGCAGCAACTTTGTCTTCTCAGCAACACAACAACATCTTTTCAGCAACAATCCAACTAAGTTGGCTTTGTAGTTTTTGGCAAACTACCAGCCATTAACGGATTTGATGTTCCTTTACCAGTAGCCGTTTGCTCTGGGATAGTTAACTCTTTATTTTAAAAACATGGTGAGTTAATTACCATACAGTTTTTGGTAAACTGTCAACCATCAACGGAATTGATTTGTCTTTACCAAATACCGTTTGCTTTTGGACTAGCCAATGCTTCATTGCCATAACATGGTGCATTGATAAACCATATAGTTTTTAGCAAACTATCAGCTATCAACAGATTTGATTAGTCTTTACCATGAACTGTTTGATCATGGACTAGCCAACTCTTAACCATGAAGCAAGGTGAGTTGAGAACCCTATAATTTTTGGTAAATTGTCAACCATAAACGGATTTGAGAAGTCTTTACCACAAGCCGTTTGCTTATGGACTAGCCAGTTCTTATGCCTGTTAAGCATGGTGAACTAATGACCATTTGTTGTGTGGTGGTTAGCCAACACTCAAACCCTTCTCAATTCCATCAACTTTATCCTTCAGGTTCTAACTCTGCAAGTATCTTCTTGATAAACCTGATCAACTCCAATGCCATAGTACTGTCTTCTTCAGACTCTAACTTCAATTTCAGCATTTGCATCAGTACTTCCTTTCTCAAAGGATACTTCTTTTCTACCAGCATGTGAATGATTAATCCTGTCTCAGTCACTAAGGTATGTACTCCTGAAGAACCATGTAGCTTCCAACTCACAATATTCCAATCCTGCTGTGCATTCCAAAACTCATTTTCATCATCTGGATTGAACATAACCATCAGATCTCCCCAAAGTACTCTGTCAAAACCTTCAGGTATCTCATCTTGAAATCTGTCCATTACCAGTTGATACACAGCATTCAAATCTTCTCTATCAAATATGGACAATACTCTCATCAAAGTGCTAAAATATCTCTTTTGTCCATTGCTTCTAATCACCACATTTTGATTAATCTCTTCAATGTGTTCAGCTTGATCAGTCTGTGGTTTAGTTCCAAGACATTCTGTCTTCCATTCTTTGATAGGGTATTTTCTGTCAAGTATCTCATAATCCACTTCTTTTTCCTCATCTGGAGCTATAGTTAAGTGTAATCTCAGCTCATCATTCTCTTTGTCACTATCATCTTCAGAAGTGTTTTGAATATATCTTCTTTTCCTTGACTTCATCTTCTTCCTAGTACCAAGTTTTCTTTTTCTAGTACTTTCTTCTTCTTTACTTTCCTCCTGAACTTCTTCTTTACTTTCTTCTTTGATCACTTCACTCTTAGAGGAATCTACTCCTTTCTCATTCATCCTTTTGATCAATCTTTCATCTTTAGCAGACCCAATTGAGATGAAATCTTCATCAGACCTCTTAATCTTCTCATACAAAGCTTGTACTTCCTCAAACTTCTTGATTTTCAATTCGCATTCTTAAGTTACCACATGCTTTAAGTAGGTCATCATTTGATTTCTGAGTTGATTCTTGGTTGGTGGTTTGTTCCTGATAGCTTCTGATCTCTGTTGAGCAAGGAATCTTCTTTGAGCAGCAATTGTGTCATGAAGGAACTTTGCTCTTTCTTCAATTGTAAATTGCTCTCTTTCTTGTTCTTGAAGCTTCTCAGCAAGAAGTCTATCTGCCTTAATTCTTGCCTTTATATCATCAAAATTTTCTATGAGAGCTTCATTAGCAGCTTTTTCTTTAGCTATTCTGTTTCTCTCCTCTTCACCTTCCCACTCTTCCTGTAATTTCCTAGCCATCTCTTCATCACTTTTAAGCTGTTTAAACTTTTCTCAGCTTCAGGAATACCATCAGATTCACTTTCAGATTCATCCCCCTCTTCAATTTTCTTCTTTCCTTGTCTTTTGGATCAATCTTTAGAAGAGGCTTTAATGTGAGAAGTGATCTTGTAGAAGTAGGCCTAGGTCTATCAGTTTCTTCAACATCCTTCAACTCTACACCTTTCTCCTTTTCTCTAGAAACTGCTTTGGCTTGACTCATGTTGAGAAGAACCTTAGCTATTGTTTCATCATCTCCAAATATTGTAGAAGTTGGGTGTCAGTGTTGATGTTTGAGAAGCTTGAGTAATCAATTTCTTCTTAGTTTGATCTTCAGTACTACTCTTTGTTCATCAGTACATTCAATTTCTCTTCAGTAACCTCTCTTTTCTCTTCAGAACTGCAAAAGATTTCTTTCATTCCTCATTATTCTCTTCAGACCTACAACTTATTCATCACACCTTTAATTTGTTCATCAATACTAACTTTGGAACCGTCAGTACTAACTAATGGCTTGTCAGTACTAACTTTTTCAAGGTCGGTACTAACTTTATCTTCAGTACTAAGTCTATCTTCATCCGACTCCTTGTCTTCATCTACCAATTCTTTTGTCCTCCCTTCACTTTGAGCAATGTTTGCTTCCATGTGATCAATGTTTATACTTCAGGCAATTACATCAAACTTAGGTCTCTTTGAATGTTGATCCCCTTTTGCATTCTTCCTCCCTTTTTGGATACATTCTTTTTGTGCATCTTTGCTTCTTTGAGGACTCTTCTTGGGGATTCTTTTCTGCAATGAGACATCTTCAGATATGCTTTGAAATGTTTGATGATAGTTGATCATTGCTTCTTGAGCTTTGTGATCTTAGCCATCAAACTTTAAATACACCTTGCTTGATCTGAAACCTGTTGACAGCAAAAGATACAAAGATCATAGAACATTTTTGGAGAGTCATGTCAGCCTCATTCCCTGAAAGGGATGCATCATTGGATAATGATCTCCAAATTCTCACCAGTAGTTCTGGGACTAAATCAAACAATAGATGGTAAGGTCTTGGTGAAGACTTGGGGAATTCAAGTGATGCTCAAAAGGTACTTCACTTGGTTGAGCAGAGGATGAGTCAGGCAATGACTCATTTGGGATTTCACCAGTGGGAGTATGAGAGAGTGATGGTTGTTCAACAGATAGCATTCATGAGGAAGATCCTCATCCTGTGCTGGATGACTACAACATAGTATCAAACAAAAGTGTAACTTTGGCCTGAGAAATTTCCCCTTCTTAATCATAAAAGAAAAAACTTCACTAGTTAACTATTTACAGGAAAGTGTCTAAAGTACTAAGATATCTTAGCTAATTGTCTATATCTAAAAATCTATAGAAATAAAATGAGGATAACATTACAAAACATTTCTTCTTAGCCTCCTAGATGTCTAAGCATATCCATTCCAAAAATTAATTTGGAAAAATTATAGCTTCTTCGCATTTTGTTAAACAAATTACAGTTGTGGCAATATTTGTAGGAATTTGATCCCAAGAGGTACTTTTGGAACTTAAACAATGATTAATTGTGTGAAATAAAAACCTCCATTGGGGTGAAAACAATGCTTTATTAAATGTTAAAACACTTAAATCCCCTTCATATCCCATAAGCTGAATAGCATTAAAGATAGCTTGATTTGGTAATGTGTCTATCCCATCAGCATCATCAAAAATAAGATCAGTTCGGATGGATGCCTCAGATTAACACGAGACGCAGCTACGTTGGCAGTTATGTGCACTTACATGGTTGTAATTCTGTTTTGACTATGGCAGACGTCCAAAACAGTTCAACGAATGTGGTTAAACAACAGGACTTACAAGAGCGACAATGGAAAAATATAACTTTCTACAAGAAAATCAATGACTTCAACAAACTCACATTCCCTTCAGCCTTTTCCCAAGTACAGCGATCATGGTTGTGGTAACACACCCAAAAATGGGTCGCAGCGGAATATGTGTCCGGGCGTGTGACGTTCGTCAGATCAATAACACAAGAAAATATAGGAACGAACCTAAAGTCCGTTTGAAAACGATACATTGGATATAACAAAGTAATTGTTACATAACCCGAACTTAACTTGTTCATCATGACAAAATACGAAATATTTTCAGCCCATAAAAGAATGCAACAAAAACTGTTAATGCATGACATCCAAATCAAAACCACCAATGTATCCTCGCACCTCTGCTTATGATCCCCTAAAAAACATTGCTTTAAAACGTCAACAATAATGTGGTGAATTCCATAAGTATGATAAATCATATATTGTAGACCACAAGATCTCCCACGTGTATGATACTGCAACTACATGTCATAGACATCATATAAATGTAATTACGTTGCTCTTAAGCTCATGAACACTGATGCTTGACATGTATTGCTGCCAATTAATGGCCGTTTGCCCGTGGTTAGTTCTAACCCGCAACATCCTATATTCGACATGGTATACGTACATTTCGCTAGTGATAGCTAATCACCCGAACGGGGTTGTCAAACCCACAAGTTTGTAAAAGAGCATGTATTCTCCCCCAAAACAGTTTAAAACAAGTAAAATAGGGGCTATGAAACTCACAAAGTATTGAAAGGTAATTGTATTGTAGTAAAATATACAAGTTTGTAAACGAGCATGTATTCTCCCCCAAAACAGTTTAAAACAAGTAAAATAGGGGCTATGAAACTCACCTTGAGTGAATGGAAATCAACAAGTATTCACGATAGAAAATGCGTCACGGAAATGACGGAATGCAACCTAATCCAATATAGGTCGTATAAGTACCAAGTACTTGAATCTAATCTTATAGTTGTTACATCGTACTATCGTTCGGGCTATCATAATTTAAGAGGTCATGACATGACGTTCGAGGAGTTAGGACACTTTAAATCGTAAATCCAACAACTCGTCGATACGCCATCCGAAGAGGCCTCATTATGAAACTCCCTAGTAATATAGTACTTTGATAACCACATAATATTCTATATAGCTCAATCACCAACTAATGGTTTTGGTAAAATTGTGTTTAAGAAGTTAAAACGTTTATAATTATCGTTTTAGTAAAACTGGCGTAACTTTCGCGTTTTAAACCCGATTCTCGCGTTTCTTATGCCCATCTTTTCGTATCAAGACGAGTTATCATAAATTGACATTTTCGAATTTCGGACCTACTGGTGAACAGTAAAAATTACTGTTCACATCAGACCTTATGTATATTTTTATCGATTTAATTGTCGTAAAACCCGTAAACGTCGTATTTTATTCGTTATAGCTCCGTTTTTAACGATTCTTTCGAGGACGTTCTCGTATTTGAAAGTTCTATATTTTTATGAGGTTTACAAAAATATAACTTTCTGTCATGAATAGTAACTTTTATAAAAATAGTTTTATAAAAGTATTAATTGTCGTAAACTCGCGAAATTCATAACTCGTTCGTTATTAATTGAAAAATTACGATTCTTATCATTTTGGAATCCTAAAAATATGTATTATTTGTTAAAAATATCAACCCTTGCTGTTTATAATTTTTATAAAAATGTTTTTATAAAAATTTACTTACGACTTCGTTTATTAACGTATAACTCGTTTTTAACGTAACTTTTTCGTTATTAATCCGTTTAACAAGTTTCTTACCTTTTCGGAATCGTCGTGAAATGTATTATCTTATAAAAATATAAAATGGATATGTAAAAATTCGAATTTTGGACAGAATGTTTGCTTGAGTTTGTTGAATCCATTTTTGATCTTTTCTTTATACTTTACCACTTTTGTATTTTACCACAAGTCTCATATATCATATATATTATATATCATCCTTATATTAGCATTTACTTGTCCATAATAGTCCTCATGTGTCCAAGTTATCAAGGTTACAAATCCATGATAACACTTAAAATCATAACTTTACTTAAGAAATCTCTAATTTACTAGTTTTGTCCATAATCATATTTATACATAACCAAGAGTGTAAATCACTTATGTGACTATTTTAACATGATGTCAATAACATCATAGGATATATAAATGTGTACATTATGATGACAACAATTAAAAACTTCTCTTTACATGTTAATAATCCTAAATGGTGATATAAGCTAATAGACTAATCATCCATGTACTGCATGAAAAAAGAATATTGTAAGAACAAAAGTGTTCAAGTAAACTTATAGGTATGATGAGTGAATGATGACAAGTGCAAACCCTTGTTTAGTCCCAATACCAAATCTGGCAACCAATAAACCCTTACTCGTTAACAAAAACCTAACTTCCTTACTTGATTATTCTTGAATATGGTTAGGCCAATGCATGCAAGATGCCTTTAGTATAACTTAGTTTAGATGTTGAGTAGAAGATGTAAGGTATGTATAAAAATTGATATGGGTTTGTGTGGGTGTGTGCCTAGGTGCCGTGAGAAATAAAGAGCAAAAGGGAGGGTTTGCATGATTTTCTAGATAAGTGTTAATTGTAATAATAGCTCAATCTCTATGTATAACATTGTATAAAAAATAGTATCCAACTAGTTCAAAGGACACGGTATGGTGAAAGGATGGGACCGTTTGGTCTTGGGTATGGCCTTATGATCCAAAGTAATCAGGTATGGCTAGGAAATGCTGAAGTTATGGTGTACAAAAAAAAATTATATTTTTACAAGAAGTATGTTGTTGGTTTGACCAAATGGAAGATTTCTAGTAATTCTTTTCTTTGTACCATTAACCATAAATACAGCATAGATATAGGAAATATATATGATAATATTTGAGTACCTTTTATGTATTGGGTAATAAAAGTGGGTATATTGCTGAAGCGTAGAAAAGATTTTGTTGGTTCCGGTAGTGGCAAAAAACGCAATTTAACGCGAAACGGATACACTATTACACGTAACCACAAAAATAAAATAATAAAAATCAATTATTACAGTTTGGAAAAAAATAATATAAATTGATGGCTTGACATAAACTTTAATTTGTTTGTGTCCGTTTACGTTGGTTTGTTGATGTTTAGTTCACGGCGATTTAACTAACACTTAAGAATAAAAGTCTAACGCCGTACGAGAAAAGTAAAAAAACTAGTGAAAAATGACAAAATGAATGACGTCATAAAATGACCTGAAAATACGAATTGTTACAGTCACCTCCGGTTAGAAGAGCCTTGTCCTCAAGGCTCAGGTTGCACACTAAACCCCAAAAACAAATAAACATCTAAGCATTAATACAACTATCAACCAGCAACAAAAACGCGACCTGAAGAAGAGGTAACGTGGTTCAGAGAAAAATGCTGAATTTCCACTCCCACTCCATTTGTGTTGATGCAGAGGTGTGATGGTTTTAAGTGACTAATCTCAGCATGGGCATAATTCTACTGAATTAAACATAGGTTGATCAGATTTATGTAATATTTTGAGGGCTAACGATGCAATTCTCATTTTGTCAAATAGTGTAATTTATGAAATGTATCCAAATATTTTTATAACGAAATTGAAATAGTCAATAAATTAAACTGGAGTAGCTCATAGGTGACAACAAAATGGTTTTATAGTTGAAATCAGATTGTTTCTAAAGCGATAGGTCATAACAGTATAAAGAATAACCGAACAACGCAGAAGCAGTCAAGAAAATGAACTAAAAATTATTCAATCAACAAAATGAAGTAAAAAGTCTTGTTCTAAAGAGGGTTCTCCAAGGTGCCACGTATTAGATGACAAGTTTTAATTGTTCGTAATCCCATTAACTGGGAAAAAAACCATCAAAACGATGTGATTACGAAACAACATAAGAGCAGATTCAAAATCATAAAAGAGGTGTTCCATACCCTGAGAGTCGAATGGTAAAGTAACTAGTATTGGTGTTCGAGAGAGTAAATGAGAAATCAGAAAGTACACGAAATATAGAGTGATCAATATTTATATAACAGACCGATATAAGGTAAATAGTAAGACGTCATAAGATAGACGTAAGAGAACGAAATCATAGTCTAGTATTAAATACTCATTATACATGTAATAGTAGTAGGGAATGGACCAAAGAGAACTTAAAAGTTACCTGGGACAAGCGCGTGCGGATTATCGGATAAACATGGAAAGACTCCTAAAGTTGAAAACCATGGTCATAGTGCCAGTTTTGAAAACGACCTAGATCTCTATGGACTTTCAGCTCCTTCTGATAACCATCAGTAACACCCTCCAAAAATCAGGACAACGCAGCGGAATGGACAATGGGGTGCTACTTCAGGGCACAAAACACAGGTTACGGAAAACGACCTAAAATGGACTTTTTTAAATAAAGTCATATTCTCTTTAATAAAAATCAGAGTTGCAACAGGTTCAATTATAATGTATAGAAAACATTGTCAAAAGACGTTTTTCGAATGGTATACATGTTATTAAAGCCCTTCAATAAATATCCGCCAGCGACACGACATGCTGCTCCCATGCTCCACTACAAAATAGTAACTTAAAATACATGCTAAAACGTCAACAATAATGTTGGTGAATTCATAGGATTACGTAAAAAAAACAATATATAAAATAATTTAAGAAATATATCAAAGACAAGTAGCGTTTAACATTTAAAGTGTTATTCCGAAATCCAATAGTGATTCATAAATCAATAAGTAATTTAAAAAGTGACCACAAGATCGAAGTAAATGGTGGACTAAGTACGTATTCCGAAGTCCAAAATAGGTAAGGTAGACAAGAGAAACACATTCATCATGTCCAACACTTGTATTATTGCACTAAGCTCATGACCTCGAAGCTGTATTCGTAATTATAAGGGAATTGCACCAGAGTTCGTAATTATAATGGATTTGCACCAGTAATCGTATTTGCACCAGTAATCGTAATTATAATGGATTTGCACCAGTAATCGTATTTGCATCAGTACATCGTAGATTATAATGGATATTTGCCCAAAATCGTATTTGCACCAGTAATCGTAATTATAATGGATTTGCACCAGTAATCGTAATTATAATGGATTTGCACCAGTAATCGTATTTGCACCAGTAATCGTAATTATAATGGATTTGCACCAGTAATCGTATTTGCACCAGTAATCGTAATTATAATGGATTTGCACCAGTAATCGTAATTATAATGGATTTGCACAGTAATCCGTCATTTGCCCCAGTAATCGTACATTATAAATGGGATTTGCACCAGTAAATCGTAATTATAATGATTTTGCACCAGTAATTGTGGCTCTTAGAAATAAACATACATGCAATAATCTGTATAGCCATACAATTTTGAGAAACACTTAGTGTCCAAAGTAAAACAAGCAATGTAATCAACTGTAAGAGTTTGTAAAACAATTAAGTGGTAAAAAGGGGGCTATGAACTCACAAAGTATTGAAAGGTAATTGTACTGTAGTAAAATATATGAGTTTGTAAAAGAGCATGTATTCCCCTCGCGGGTTTATAAAACATTAAAAAGATTGAAAATGCAGACTATAACCACAAAGTATTGAAAGTAATAGTACTGTAGTAAAAATATGAGTTTTGTTAAAAGAGCATGTATTCCCCCTCGCGGTTTATCAAACATAAAACGATAGAAATGCAGACTATGAACTCACGAAAGTCTTGAAAGGTAAATTGTACTATGTAGTAAAATTATACAAGATAGTAAAAGAGCATGTATTCGCCCTCTCCCCCAAAACAGTTTACAAACAAGTAGAATAGGGGCTATGAAACTCACCTCGAGTGAATGGACATCAACCAAGTATTCACAATAAGAAAAAAAATGCTCACGAAGGAATCCGATGCAACCTAATCCAATATAGGTCCGTATAAGTACCGAGTACTTGATATAAACTGTATAGTTTGTTACATCGTACTATCGTCGGGGCTATCATAATCTAAGAGGTCATACATGAACGTTCGAGGAGTTAGGACACTTTGAATCGTAAATCCAACAAACCGTCGATACGACCCGCCCGAAAGAGTCCTCATTATGAAACTCCCTAGTAAATATAGGTACTTTGATAACACATAATATTCTATATAGTCTCAATCACCAACAAATGGTTTTGGTAAATTGGGTTTACAGAAGTTAAAAAAATACGTTTTATAATATCTTTAAGTAAACTTGGCGTAACTAATCGCGTTTTAAACCCGATTCTCGCGTTTCTATGCCCATCTTTAGTATCAAGACGAGTGTATCAAAAGTTGACATTTTCGATTTCGGACCTACTGATGAACATAAAAATTACTGTTCCACAATTCAGACCTTAGTATAATTTTTATCGATTAAATTGTCGTAAAAACCCGAAAAAAACGTCGTATTTTATTCGTTATACTCCGTTTTTAAACGATTCTTATTTCGAGACGTTCTCTATTTGAAAGTAATCTATATTTGTTTATGTTTACAAAAAAAAAAATTCTGTCATGAATAGTAACTTTTATAAAAATAGTTTTATAAAAGTTTTAATTGTCGTAAACTCGCGAAATTCATAACTCATTCGTTATTAATTGAAAAATTACGATTCTTATCATTTTGGAATCCTAAAAATATGTATTATTTATTTAATAATATCAACACTCGAATTTCGGACCTACTGGTGAACAGTAAAAATTACTGTTCACATCAGACCTTAGGTATATTTTTATCGATTTAATTGTCGTAAAACCCGTAAACGTCGTATTTTATTCGTTATAGCTCCGTTTTTAATGATTCTTTCGAGGACGTTCTCGTATTTAAAAGTTATATCATATTTTTGATGTTTTAAAAATATGAGTTGCTGTAATGAATAGTACTTTTTATAAAAATAGTTTTATAAAAGTATTTCTCGTCGTAAAATCGTAATTAACGTATCTTTTTCGTTATAAATCGGTTTTTCGAGTTTCTTATCATTTTGGAATCGTCATGAGATGTATTATTAGTATTTCATGCTCTACCTACTGTATGAAACACGAAATAAAAACCCTTTTATTATCCAAGTGTATTGATTTATAAAAAGTTTGTTTTATTAACTTTATAAACCCTAATTTATAACTAAACATGTTTATACTTAAACAACATGTTATCATAATTATAGATCCATTATTTCATGATATATATGACCATATAACATAAGAAAAAGTGTATAATTTCATAGACATTAGTAAAAACTCTTTTTACATATTCAAAAGTCTTAAGTGGTGATTTAGCCATAAATAACATATTACACATAAAATAATGATAATAAAAAGTATAAAGGAATTTAGAAGACCTTAGGGATGATGTATGAGATGAGAAATGAATGTTAAACTCGTGTTTAGACTAGAAACCAAAGCTTGCACTTAAGAAAACCCTTGTTTTCTTAATAAAAACCCAAATCTTGATTTCTTGCTTAATACTTGCAAATGGTGATTCAATGGTTGGAAACACCTTAGAATAACTTATAATGGATGTGTATAAGTGTGTATGGGTTGTATAAAATTTTGTATGGATTTGGTTGGGTGGAGTTTTTGAGCCGTGAGCTCTAAAGAAGAAAAAGAGGGTTTTTGGTTTGATTTTTCTAAGTGTAAAGTGTGTATAAGACTTTCACTTGTTACTTGCATGTATATAGGATGCAATTATAGTCAAAGAGTCCAAGCATGGTTGAAAGTATGGTCATGGTATGGTCTTGGTCAAGGTATGGGGGGAATGGTGTTGCCATAATGAGGTATGGCATGAAATTGACCAACTTGAAATCTTATCTCATTTTTCATGTATAATCTTGTATGTGATACAAGATTTTCGGAAATAATAAAGATATACATGATATATTTATGTAATTTTGTGTATTGGGTATAAAAGTGGGTATTTGTTGAAGCGTAGAAAAGTTTTTGTGGTTCCGGGAGTGCCTAAACGCAATTTATCGCGAAACGTATACACTTTACGTAACCAACAAAAATAAAATATAAAAGTTAATTATTACTTTTGAAAAAATAATATAATGATGGCTTGACATAAACTTTAATTTGTTTGGTGTCCGTTTACGTTGGTTGTTGATTTTTAGTTCACGCGATTTAACTTAACACTTAAAATTAAAAGCGAACGCGTACGAGAAAAGGAAAAATAAATAGTGAAAAATGACAAAATGAATGATGTCATAAAATGACCCTAAAATACGGAATGTTACAAACGTTACTTTGGAGGATAATATCCTGCACCAAAAAAAACTTGTAAGCATGATTAAACAATTTAAAAACAAACTGGCTGCTTGAGTATGAAAGTCCTGGGGACCAATACACGATGTGTTCATAACTTAGTGTCCGGGTTCTTGATTAAGCAATTTTAATAACAAAGTGTTATTAAAAGTCGTGAATCCAAGAATTAAACAGCATGAGAAGGTTATATACCTTGATTTTCCGCAGAACTGAATTCAGGTAGGTCAACGTTAATATTTTTAGGATTTCCGTTGTTGTTGCCAATGGGAACATCTGGGCGATTTATCACAGAGCGCCTTTTCATGTTTCTGTTGACTCTGTTGTTAACAATAATAAGACAGAATGACGCGTCTTTAAAACAAATAATGTAGCATAATGCGACAGGTAACACAGCGGATTAGGATGCTAAAAGTAAGCAACATAAGAAAAGTAGATACCTTTATGAGATGCAAAATTGGACCGACGATTTCAGCAGCAGAAATGATTGTGTGATTGTGACGTCTTCTTACATTTCTATTGGCATCAATGTTTTGTGTATTTGGTGCTGGCAAAGTGTGTTGAAATGATCGTTTTTTATTGCTGCTATTGAAAGAAGATGGTTCACCGTGACCGGTACTGTCGGCAATAAAAAAAGAAACAAAACTCCTTAGAAGAAACAATTTAATGTACAAAATTAGTGCAAGGACCACGCAGTCGGGAATAAGTTGTTCTCGCCTTTATCAGCAAGAGGTACGTGTTCCCCAGGTGTACTGCTCAGGTTTTGGGCCATTGTGTTGTTGGTTACAGCAATCGTGTGGGAAGGTTTTGTTATCACACGGTCTTTTACATGACGCCAAAGGTCTGAACGCATAATCAATACCGACTGAGCTTGGTTACCCGAGTGTTAGCCAGGTTCTGAGAAAAGAAAAAGCGCCAAACATCAGGAATAAAAGCTCAGAAGCGAAACTATAAAAAGTTATAAACAACTATACACCCATATTTGTTTAACTCGATAGGGGATTAAATAAAAATAAAAAACAAACATATTTTGCAAATTTTCTAAGGCGTTAGACCAACAACAGTGACATCCAGGGGCTTTTAAAAAGACCAGTTAACAAATCGTGTTTTGAACTTAAGAGACTGACTTTTGGCCAACGCCCATTAAAAACATTCTTTACCCAGCCATATCTAACATGTCGGATGGTTATTTGCTGCAAATGGGCAAACAAAAACAGTTGAGCTCTCATATTTCGTACGGAGTCTAAAGGAATATACGTATTAAAACTAATACTGGTACGTTTTTATAAATAATTCAAATGCAAAAAAATAGTATCTTCATCGATTAGAAAACAAATTTCCCTTGACTTACTTGAGCTCAACAATCTAGCATAATACGCGCAAGTGAGGATGACGTATTGTTTTCTTTTTTCATCAATCAACTACATGCTCATATAACACATAAAAACTCAATTGTCCATAAATTCAAATCAATAATTGATAGTTACACAACACGAAATACACCACTTATCGTTAACTCGCATATAATTCAATTGTTTTCAAAAAAAATTAGCAAAGATAGTATGCGAGATTTCATGATTGCACGCCTTATACTTCAAACAGTAGAAATTGCTCAAAACAAAAAAAATATCAATAAAGTTCTGTTTCTTTGAAAATTTAAAGGCCAAAATGGCAGATGTGTTCATTTTGTTGCTGTTAAAAAGAACATATTTGTCCATTATCCTTGTTTTAGGTCCACGTGATTCTATTATTTTTCTTTAAGCTATGATATCCATGGTACCCAGGGGCGTTTGGGCGCGAATTTTGTTATGGAAGCTGTTAATAAACAACATACAAAGCTGTTTAAAAACAACGTAGATATCTGTTAAAAAAACATCGTATAAAGTTGTAAAATCTATGTCCAAACACCCCTTTTCTCAGACAGCTCAACAACTAATCCATCTACAAATTCCTATCGTAATTATCTATTACCTGAGACTCATCATCCGAATATTGTGGCGTTGCATCGTATGAACACGCGGTTTGCGTTTGAAAATTACGTGTGCCCAAAGGGCTATATAACAAAACGATGCCTCTAATCTGTAATGAGAGATGAACAGGTCTACACATTAGAAAACCTGACAACACGAAAAAAAACAGACATTTGATACATATACGACTCATCATAACATTGCAGGTGAATTATTACCTTAACAGGAATACCAAATTTAGCACATTCAATCGCAAAGCACAAATGCCTTAAATAAAGGGATTCCATCCTTCCGTGAACCTGTCAACTTAAAAATCAGAAAGCTGCAAGCTTCAAGCTTCAAAGTTACAATTTTTATTACTACAGATTATTTAAATTCTGCTTACGTCTTTTGTTATGGCTTACAAATTAAGGATGCATCTTTTGTCTCGTACGTGCGCTCGAAGCATCAGTTGTGCTGGGACGGGTATCAAAGGATCAAGTAGTAACTCGAACACATGTAGTTGAGAGCTACCATAAATATCACATCCTGCATTTCTTCTTCCCCCTATCAGACATACATGAGAAAGTACTTAGTTAGCAGTACATTTTTTATTATGATGTGGGATTCCCTAATTAAATTTTTTGTAGATATAGTTTAACGTAAACTTCAAGTGAAATAAAATGCCAACTTACTTGGTTCACGGTTCAGACCCAACCGCTAACGGAATACCACTAACAACCTATCACCTATCATATTCCAAACTGAAAATGTCTGGAAAGGAGTCGGTTTCGACCTGCGAATTCTGAGCTTTTCTTGCCGCGACGTACACACCTGCACAAAGCATCAATAAAAAAGTTTCGGTAAAGTTATGTTACTCATGCGGTCGTCATAAGAATCTAGCAAAAACATTGCATTGCTTCATTTTCTCTGAGTTTTTTTTCTACACATTTTTCTTCCTCGGTCGTTTGCTACCTCAACACATTTAACGCATTTGCATTTAAGTCGTTTCTCTATTTTACACATTTGACTTATACAAAATCCAACTCAAGGCAACCCGTTCATACATAAATGGGTAAAACTAATACATCTACCACCCTGTACATAACTCATGTACCACGTTTCTCAACCAAGTGACATGTTTTTGTAATTCTTTTTCATTCTTTTCTTTATTTTATACATTTCATAGCCAAAGACCATTTACACTAATGTATACACATATATATTGATCAAATTTCAGGTTAATTGTACCTCTGGGTCAGAAAGTATAATATTGTCCAGCACATGACCTTTACTATGAGCCTCCTGCTTCCTACCAGTATCGCTGCTCAATTTTGCAAATCTAACATTCTGAAAACAAAAATATTAACCAATAAAAAGACCAAATATCACAAATTCTTGAATCCAATAATAACACAAACAAACCAACACCTCGTAAAACCCCAAACACAAACTCGCTATTTTATTTACCAATAACACAAAATAAACAAAAATCTCACCTGACTATAAACGGCTGCAAACAACAAACCCCAAGCTGGTTATCTACT
>BQNB010009520.1:32500-86610 GCA_026074375.1 Tanacetum coccineum | reverse complement strand
AGGCTTTGATACCACTTGTAGGTCCAACTCTTAATAGATCTTAAAGCCTGTTTAGGTAGTAGAGTACTTATGTAATCACAAGCAACTCTAAGAGAGACTCTAACAAATGAAACTATTGTTTATGCGGAATATAAACAACAGAGTTAAAGAAGAATTACTTAAACAAATGATCCTCTATGGATCTTCTATTAATAATAATAAACTATGTTTTTCTCTAAATTGCAATATCAATTCATGCCTATTATCTAAGCCTTAGGGTTCCTTTTATACACCAAGGAAAACCCTAATGGGCTTTACAAAATGCGTCAAAGGATAATACTTATCCTTTCCTATAATTTCTCTCTATCATAGCTATTCTGTTACTAACAGAACTAATTGGTCAAACAGTACTAACTATGTCTTTTGTACTACCAGACTTAACATTAGTACTGGCAGACTTATTTATCTCTACCAGACTTAACTTAGTACTGGCAGACTTAACTATTACTAATTAATGCTAGAAGACTTAACTATGTCCTGCCAGACTTAACTAACTATAACTAACAGACTTAAGTCTGTTTACAATAGTTCCTAACAATGGACGTTTTAAGATAAGATTTCATTTAATGCCATAGCAAAATATCAGAGTTAATACATTAGGTCCCATAAGTTTTAGAAGTCATAAACATCCAACATATATTTTAATTAAACATAGTTTCATAATCCCAAAAGATGACTTAAGTTTTATAAAAGATAAAAGTTGCATAGAATTTAGATAAAACACAGAATCCGTCTTCATTGATATCCGCCACGGCTCCCCTCCAGTCTTCATATCCTAGGACCTGAAATTTACATGCTAAAAGTCAACACAAAGGTTGAGTGAAATCATAGGTTTATTGGTAAAAAGGTAGACCACAAGATCGAAGTAATAGTAGACTCTAAAACACATTTAGTTGTCCAAAACGTTTATTATTGCACTAAGCTCATGACCCCGAAACCTTAACAAGTTTGTGCCTTAAATGTATAGGATGCTTGCCCACATCCTAAAAGTACTCCCAATGTTAAATGCACCTGATCAAACTAGTGACCCAAGGAAAGGTGGGGATTGTCAATCCCGATAGATCTACCCATAACATTCGCGCTTACAACAATAGCAATTAACGGTTCATGATAAGTAAGGACTTCACGGCAATATGGTAACTTAGGCATTAATAATCAGGCAATAAATCTAGATAGCATACACTTTGTAAACACTTTGAAAACACTTAGAAAAACACTTGTGTCCAATAGTAAAACAAGAAATGTAATTCACCCCGTAGAGTTTGTAAAACAATTAAGTAGTAAAAAGGGGGCTATGAACTCACCTCGAGTGAACGGTAATCAACAAGTATTCACAATAGAAAATGCGTCACGGATATGTTGGAATGCAACCTAATCCAGTATAGGTCGGCATAAGTACTAAGCACTTATATTAACAACAACATATAGCTCATCACACTATTGTTTTGGCTATCATAATTAAGAGGTCGTGTAGTGAACGTATGAGGAGCTATGACACTTTAAATCGTAAATCCAATAACTCGTCGATACACCACCCCGAAGAGGCCTTATCATTATGAAACTCCCTAGTAATATAGTACTCTGATAAACTAATACCACATATAATCCTATATAGCTACCTCACCGTCTAATCGTTTTAGTGAAATCATTTTTATAAAGTAAAAACGTTTATAAGTATACTTTAGTAAAAATGGTGTAACTTTCTCGTTTTAAGTCCGTTTCTTTCGTTTCTTCCGTCCATGCCTTCGTATTAAGACGAGTTATCAAAATATAACATTTTCAAAAAATTTGAGTTTTCTGATGAATAGTGATTTTTACTGTTCATAACAGTTATATTTTTATGTTTATAGATTTAGGTATCGTAATTCTCGTAAATGTCGTAACTTATTCGTTATAGCTTTGTTTTTATCGATTCTTTCGAGCACGTTCTCGTAATTAAAAGTTATATCATATAAATGATGTTTAAAAAATATAATTTCCTATGATGAATAGTAACTTTTATAAAAATAGTTTTATAAAGTATTTATCGTCGTAAAATCGTAACTAGCGTATCTTCTTCGTTATAAATCGGTTTTTCGAGTTTCTTATCATTTTGGAATCGTCATGAGGTGTATTATTTTATAAAAGGGTTAAACCCACTGTTTTGAATTCGAATTTACACAACCCTTTTATAATACTTAAGTGTACTCATTTTTATAACTTGTTTTATATACTTTTTAATCACTAGTTTATACTTAAACATTTTCCACTTAAACCAACATGTTAACATACTTATAATCTTATTATTCCATGATATAACCGATCACATATCATATGAAAAAGTGTACAAAATCATAATCACAAGTAAGTTATCCATTTAACATGTTTAAAACCCTAAATGGTGATTTAGTTATATAGAACATGTAAACACATAAAAATGATAAAAGTAAAGACATGAAGGTTTTTAGATAACCTTATAATGATGCATGATGATGAGAAATAAGTCCTAAACACTTGTTTAGACTTAAAACCAAAGCTTGCACTCTTGAAACCCTAGTTTTCAAATGAAAACCCTAATCTTGCTTTTCTTGCTTAACACTTACAAATGGTTAACCAAGGCTTCGAACTATTTTAGTAGGTCTTAGATATGTTGTGTGTATGCTTGTATAAGTGGTAGAAAAATTTGTATAGGTGGTGGTGGTATAAGGTTTTGAGTCGTGGGCTTATAAGAGGGAGGAAGAGAGTTTTTAAAGTTTTTCACCTTGATAATGAGAAGTGTGTGTGAAATATGACTAGCTAAGGCATTATATACCCTAATCACTAGTCAAAGACACTAAGAGGGTCTTAGGGAAAGTCCTTGGTCTTGGTTCCTAAAAGGTGAGAACATCCCATAGTTTTAAGGAATGTGTTTTGTTATCTAGATATTTTCATTGTACATATCAACCCATATCCGGTTTTCTATGTATATATATAATGATATTTAGTAAATTTTATGTATTGGGTATAAAGTGGGTATTGGTTGAAGCGTAGAAAAGTTTTGGTGATTTCGGGAATACCTAAACGTAATTTATCGCGAAACGTAAACGTTTTACGTTACCGATAAAAATAAAACATACTAAGTTGATTATTACCTTCGTAATAATAATATAATGATGTCTTGACATAAACTTTAATTTGTTTGGCGTCCGTTTATGTTGATTGTTGATTTTTAGTTTACGCGATTTAACGTAACGATTAAAATTAAAAGCGAAGGCGTACGAGAAAAAAAAAATAATGAATTTAAATAGCATCGTAAATGACCTGAAAATATGGAATGTTACAGTCCTTCCCCGTTAAATGAGCTTTGTCCTCAAGGCTCAAGTTGCGACACTTGACGAAGGTACGGGTTCGGAGAAAAGATGCGGATATTTCATCCGGAATAGGTCTTCTCATTCCCAGGTATACTCAGCTCCTTTCTGAGAGTTCCAACAAACTTTGACTAATGGGATTATTCTTCACTTTAGGTTCTTCACATCTCGTTCCACGATCTCAATAGGTTCTTCAACAAAACGAAGATTTTCATCAATCTCGATCTCATCCAAAGGCACCTGAACATCCAGCTCAGCCAAGCATTTCTTGAGGTTTGACACATGAAACGTGTCATGGACACAGCTTAGCTCCTGGGGTAACTTCAGTCGATAAGCCACCGGTACAACACGCTCGATGATTTTAAACGGTCCCACATATCGTGGTGCTAGCTTTCCTTTCTTACCAAATTGTACCACTCCCTTCCATGGAGATACCTTCAGTAACACTCGGTCTCCAACTTCGAATTCAAGAGGTTTACGCCTCTTATCAGCATAGCTTTTCTGGCGACTCCTAGCCGTCTTCAATCTTTCCTTAATTTGAATAATCTTTTCAGTCGTTTCTTGCATAATTTCTGGTCTAATAAGCTGACTCTCTCCAACTTCAGTCCATATCACGGGGGATCTACATTTCCGCCCGTACAGAGCCTCAAATGGTGCACACTTAATGCTTGTGTGGTAACTGTTATTATAAGAAAACTCAATCAATGGAAGATGAGTATCCCAACTGCCACCAAAATCCATAACACAAGCTCGAAGCATATCCTCCAGTGTCTGAATAGTATGCTCACTCTGACCGTCGGTCTGAGGGTGGTAAGCTGTACTCATGTCTAGTCTTGTACCCAATGCTTCCTAAAGAGCTTGCCATAAGTGTGATGTGAATCGACCATCACGGTCTGAAATGATTGACACTGGCACACCATGTCTCGCTACAATCTCGTTGACATAAATCTTTGCTAGTTTCTCGGTTTTGTAGTCCTCACGAATAGGTAGGAAGTGAGACGACTTGGTTAGTCTATCCACAATGACCCAAATCGTATCATACCCACTGCTGCTTTTAGGCAACTTTGTGATAAAGTCCATTGTTAACTTTTCCTATTTCCACTCAGGAATTTTTGGTTGCTGAAGAAATCCTAAGGGTTTTTGATATTCGGCTTTAATCTTAAAGCATGTAAGACATCTGCTAACGTACTCAGCAATATCTCTTTTCATACCAGGCTACCAATACAAGTCTCTTAGATCATAGAACATCTTATTTACACCCGGATGTAATAAATATCTAGATGTATGAGCTTCATCCATGATTAATTTCCTTATATCACCAACTGATGGAATCCAGATACGATCAAAGAAGTAAATTTCACCATCAGCTCATTGCTCAAAGTGTCTTTCTAATCCTCTTATCCATTCAGCTAGGGCTTTGAGATCCTTGGAAGCTTCGCCTTGTGCTTCCAAAATCTTAGCCTTAAGTCCAAAATGAATAGTAATATTCATAGCACGTACTCATCTTGGCTTGAGTCTTTCTTTTTTGCTCAAGGCATCTGCCACTACATTTGCCTTGCCTGGGTGGTATTTGATCTCACATTCATAATCACTAAGAAGCTCGATCCACTATCTTTGGCGCATATTCAACTCTTTCTGATCGAAGATGTACTGGAGACTCTTGTGGTCAGTGTAGATGACACTTTTCGTCCCATAAAGATAATGTCTCCAGATTTTAAGGGCAAACACCACCGCACCCAATTCTAGATCATGGGTGGTATAATTATTCTCATGTATCTTCAACTGTCTTGACGCATACGCTATCACTTTGCCTTGCTGCATCAACACGCACCCAAAACCTTGTTTTGATGCATCATAATAGACCACAAAGTCGTCGAGTCTATCGGGGAGTGCTAACACAGGAGCATTGCATAATTTCTCCTTTAGAATTTGGAAAGCTTCATCTTGCTTATCGCCCCACACATATGTCTTATTCTTTTGAGTTAACAGGGTGAGGGGCTTTCCGATCTTAGAGAAATTCTCGATAAACCTTTGATAGTAACCTGCCAATCCTAGGAATGAACGGATTTCTATTGGTAACTCAAGGGTCTTCCAGTTCTTGACCTACTCAACCTTGCTAGGATCCACATGGATACCGTTACGGTTGACCACATGTCCTAGGAACTGAACTTCTTTTAACCAAAATTCGCACTTTGAAAATTTAGCATATAACTTCTCCTTCTTGAGTAAGTCTAGAATCGTCTTCAGGTGGACTTCATGCTCTTCTTCTGTCTTTGAGTAGATTAAGATGTCGTCAATGAACACAATTACGAATTTGTCCAAATACGGCTTGCAGACGCGGTTCATTAAGTCCATAAATATTGCTGGCGCGTTCGTCATCCCAAACGGCATGACTGTGAATTCAAAGTGCCCATAACGTGTTCTAAACGTGGTCTTCGGTATATCTTCTTCTCGGACTCTCAACTGATGATATCCGGAACGAAGATCTATCTTGGAGAAACAACACGCACCTTGTAATTGATCAAACAAGTCATCAATTCTGGGAAGAGGGTAACGGTTCTTTATAGTCAACTTGTTTAGTTCCCTATAGTCAATACACATTCTCATTGAACCGTCCTTCTTCTTGACAAAGAGCACAGGTGCTCCCCATGGTGAGTGACTTGGTCGAATAAAACCCTTCTCGTGAAGTTCTTTGAGCTGGTTTGATAATTCTAACATTTTTGAAGGGGCTAACCGGTATGGAGATCTAACAACTGGTGATGCGCCTGGAATCAAATCGATACGAAATTCTACCTCTCGCACATGTGGTAAACCCAATAGATCATCTGGAAATACCTCAGGGAAATCTCGGACAACACGAAGGTCATCAAGCTTTTTCTCATCAGCCTTGATACACGCAAGTGATCCAGGATCCTTTTCCGACCCTCTATCGCATTGAACTTCAAGAATCTACGTCCATTCGGAAGAGGAATAGAACGACAATCTCTTCTCAAAACAATCGATGAGCAAGCTCGGTTGGTATGCCAACCAATCCATTCCAATGATAACATCAAAACTTCCTAGCTGGGTTGGCAACAAGTCTATTTGAACACGTATTTAACAAGAACTAAGGTGGCCGAACTACTGTAAAATGGAACATGGATCTAACAACTTTTCCCATTGCCTATATTCGATTTCATAACTAGTATTTAAAGCGGTTGGGGCAATATCGATAAAATGTGTAAACGCAGAAGATACAAAACTCTTCTCAGCACCCGAATCAAAGAGAATACAAGCGTAGTGATCATTAAGAAGAAACGTACTCGTGACCACATTCGGATTTTGCTGCAGATTTTCAACCACCATATAAGCTCTAGCATGAGCTCCATCATTCTGCTAGTTCCCTGCTTTCGGAAACTGACACCCGAAACATGTCAGATTCTACATAAAGTCATTACCTGCACCCTGAAGCCTAACTCTACAATCCTTCTCCAAGTGACCTACTTTTTGACATCTCTGGCACTTTTGAAGACAAGGTCCATGATGATGTAAGTTGCATCGGTTGCACTTTGGTAAATTTCCAGCATAAATCTTTCCTCCAGCTGGGGCTGCAGCATATGCCCTGATAGTTTCCTGTCTCCTGTTTTGTTGCTGGTGATGATTGTTGTTTCGGTTGTGGTTGTGGTTGTTGTTGTGGTTATTGTTGTAGTTATGGTTATTGTTGTTGGTGTTTCTTTGGTTGTCTTCCCATTTCCTTTTATTGCTTTCACCAATTCTAGCAGCCCTACCCTGAACTGATTGCTCGACCAGTTCACGGGCCATGTTGATTGCCTCATGCAAGGTCGCAGGCTTTGAAGAAGTGATATTTCCTTTGATTCTTTCAGGAAACCCACGAATGTACTTTTCAATCTTCTTACTTTCAGTGGACACCAATTCAGGACACATAAGAACTAGTTCATGGAAGCGATTGCTGTAAGCCTCGATATCATCTCCTTTCAGAGTCAGAGTCCAAAGTTCTTGTTCCATCCTTTGGATTTCAGTTGCTGGGCAGTATTCAGTAGTCATCATAGCTTTCACGTTGCTCCAGGGGATCTGATTAGCATTAGCGAGTCCCAAAGTCTGAACATTTCCGTTCCACCAGGTTAGAGCACGACCCTCGAACGTGCACATAGCAAACTTCACTTTGTCATCTTCAGCACATTTGCAAATCTCAAACACTTGCTCCATCTTTTCGAACCAACGTTTCAGTCCGACTACGCCTTCAGTCCCCTTGAAAGAGTGAGGCTTGCAGTTCATAAATGTCTTATATGAACATCCATGTATCTCTGGTACAACAGTTCCTTCAGTATTCGTTGATCCAGATCCACCAGTATTGTTTGAGTCAGCTCTGGTCTTTTCATATTTTTCAATGGCTTTGGCCACACGCCTTTCCACTATCTTCCTAACAGATTTCTTCTTAAATCTCCTGGGCGGCATGATTCTGGAAACATACGTGTACAATTCGTTAAGAATTTGTAAAGGTATGCAGAGTTATGGGATATGATAATGATGGAGAAAAGGAAATAGAAGGATGATGTAAATAATCATGAATTACTCAGGGTATATAATTGACTGATAGAGATAGATATTGATATGTCAAAAGATAGACGTAAGAGATCGAATTTAAACCAAGTATTATATATATATAAGGTTATATATAATGCAATAATGATAATCAGAAAAGCAAGTAAGGATCGGGGAATACGCGCGCGTGGATATCGGATAGCGATGAAGGATTCTGTAAATTTGAAAATGAAAGAAAAGAAAATCTTTAAACTTTGTAGTTATAGACTAGGTTTTGAAAATGACCCAGTTCCCTATAACCTTGGCTCTGGTACCATCTGTAACAACCCCAAAATCAGGTAGCAGCGGAATAGTAACATTGGGGTGCTACTTCAAGTACAACAAACAAGATATAGGAAATGACCAAAAATGGACATTTTAAGATAAGATTTCATTTAATGCCATAGCAAAATATCAGAGTTAATACATTAGGTCCCATAAGTTTTAGAAGTCATAAACCTCCAACATACATTTTAATTAAACATAGTTTCATAATACCAAAAGATGACTTAAGTCTTTAAAGATAATAAAAGTTGCATAAATTTAGATAAAACACAGAATCCATCTTCATTGATATCCGACACGAGACAACAAAAAACCGGCTCCCCTCTAGTCTTACATATCTAGGAACCTTACATTTACATTCAAAATCACCGCAAAGTTGAGTGAAATCGTAGGTTTATCGGTAAAAAGGTGGACCACAAGATCGATGTAATAGTAGACTCTAAAACACATTTAGTATTCCAAAACGTTTATTATTGCACTAAGCTCATGACCCCGAAACCTTAACAAGTTTGTGCCCCAAATGTATAGGATGCTTGCCAACAACCTAAAAGTACTCCCAATGTTAAATGCACCTGATCAAACTAGTGACCCAAGGTAAGATGGGGATTGGTTAGTCCTGGATAGATCTACCTAAAACATTCACGGCTTACAACAATACAATTAACGGTTCATGATAAGTAGAGACTTCACGGGCAATATGGTAAACTTAGGCAATAAATAATCAAGCGATTAATCCGGATAAGCATACACATTGTAAAACACGTTTAAACAACCATAAAACCTGATTGCTGTCAATAGTAAGAACAAAAATGTAATTCACCCCGATATAGTTTGTAAAACAATTAAGATTAGTAAAAAAGGGGCTATGAACTACTCACCTCGAGTGAAAATGGTAATCAACAAGTATTCATAATAGAAAACCGTCAACGGAAATGAACGGAAAGCAACCTATTCCAAATAGGTCGGCATAAGTACTAAGCACTTAGGATTAACAACAACATATAGCTCATCACACTATCGTATCAGGGCATCATAATTAAGAGGTCGGTAGACACAGAACGTATGAGAGCTAGGACACTTTAAATTGTAATCCGCAACTCGTCAGTACGCACCCCGAAGAGGCCTCATCATTAATGAAACTTCCCAATTAACATTGTACTCTGATAAACAAATACCACAATATCATCCTATATTAGCTACCCACACGATCTAATCGTTTTTAGTGAAATCCAATTTTATAAATCTTAAAAACGTTTATTAAGTAATACCTTTAGGAAAAATGGTGTAACTTTCTCGTTTAAGAGTCCTTTCTTTCGTTTCTTACATCCATTTTTCCTTCCGTATTAAGAGGATTATTCAAAATATAACATTTTCAAAATTTGAGTTTTCTGATGAATAGTGATTTTTACTGTTCATAACAGTTATATATTTATTTTTATAGATTTAGTATCGTAATTCTTGTAAATGTCGTAACTTATTCGTTATAGCTCCGTTTTTATCGATTCTTTCAAGCACTTCTTTGTTATTAAAAGTTATATCATATAAATGATTTTTTAAAAATATAATTTCCTGTGATGAATAGTAACTTTTATAAAAATAGTTTTATAAAGTATTTATCGTCGTAAAATCGTAACTAGCATATCTTCTTCGTTATAAATTGGTTTTTTGAGTTTTCTTATCATTTTGGAATCGTCATGAGGTGTATTATTTTATAAAAGGGTTAAACCCACTGTTTTGAATTCGAATTTACACAACCCTTTTATAATACTTAAGTGTACTCATTTTTATAACTTGTTTTATATACTTTTTATTCACTAGTTTGTACTTAAACATTTTCCACTTAAACCAACATGTTAACATACTTATAATCTTATTATTCCATGATATTACCAATCACATATCATATGAAAAAGTGTACAAAATCATAATCACAAGTAAGTTGTCCATTTAACATGTTTAAAACCCTAAATGGTGATTTAGTTATATAGAACATGTAAACACATAAAAATGATAAAAGTAAAGACATGAAGGTTTTTAGATAACCTTATAGTGATGTATGATGATGAGAAATAAGTCCTAAACACTTGTTTAGACTTAAAACCAAAGCTTGCACTCTTGAAACCCTAGTTTTCAAATGAAAACCATAATCTTGCTTTTCTTGCTTAACACTTGCAAATGGTTAACCAAGGCTTCAAAATATTTTAGTAGGTCTTAGATATGTTGTGTGTATGCTTGTATAAGTGGTAGAAAAATTTGTATAGGTGGTGGTGGTATAAGGTTTTGAGCCGTGGGCTTATAAGAGGGAAGAAGAGAGTTTTTTAAGTTTTTCACCTTGATAATGAGAAGTGTGTGTGAAATATGACTAGCCAAGGCATTATATACCCTAATCACTAGTCAAAGACACTAAGAGGGTCTTAGGGAAAGTCCTTAGTCTTGGTTCCTAAAAGGTGAGAACATCCCATGGTTTTAAGGAATGTGTTTTGTTATCTAGATATTTTCCTTTTACATATCAACCCATATCCGGTTTTCTATGTATATATATGATGATATTTAGTAAATTTTATGTATTGGGTATAAAAGTGGGTATTGGTTGAAGCGTAGAAAGTTTTGGTGATTCCGGGAATACCTAAACGTAATTTATCGCGAAACGTAAACGTTTTACGTAACCGATAAAAATAAAACATACTAAGTTGATTATTACCTTCGTAATAATAATATAATGATGTCTTGTAAACTTTAATTTGTTTGGCGTCCGTTTACGTTGATTGTTGATTTTTAGTTTACGCGATTTAACGTAACGATTAAAATTAAAAGCGAACGCGTACGAGAAGAAAATAAATAGTGAATTTAAATAGCATCGTAAATGACCTGAAAATACAGAATGTTACACTACGTATCTCTATAAAATGGAAATCTTCTATGTCCACTAGTAGCGAACTCACGTAGATGAAGAAAAGTGAGTTAGTGGGTTATTAATAACATAGAAGTAGGATTAGTTTTGCATCTTACTCCAAAAAGGCATGATATCAAAAACACTATGGATTAAACAAAATCCTTTCGACTACGACGTCCGCCTCGTTTACATGTCCAAAATAAACTACGTCTAACGGAATCTTCTCATCAAGCTTTAACTCCATTCTATTAATCTATCGTCACATTCTTACGATATTACAAATTATGACAATTAATTATTTCATCCGAAGTAATTAATCTATTCAATTAACAAAAGGTTTATTGAACCCGTCACTAAATCATCGTTAAATCATGTCTCGGCTTGACAACTTGATTATCTCATCCAAAATAATCAAAGTATTTTTAATTAGCGAAATGTTAATTAAAATGTCAATCAGATTTCGTCAATCTTCTCTAAACCTCTTCTCGATCCAAAAATCTTGACAACTTAATTATTTCATCGGAAATTATTTAAGTTCACTTAATTTAACAAAAAGTTAATTAAATGTGTCAAGTATTTTTCTCCCACTATTCTTTCGACAACTAGATTATCTATAATAATATTACTAGTAGCTCCCGACGTATTTTGATAATTGTACATTTACAAAACTAGTCAAAATCGAGAAACCAAGATAATCTTGGTCGTCAGATAGGCGGCCCCTTAATTTTAAGGGGACCGACCGTGTTAATAAGGGCGGTCCCCTTATCATTAAGGGGACCGGCCTATTTAAAATAGCCAAACACAATTTTTTTGCGTAAAACTCAAATCCAAACACCCATTCTTGTTCTTCTTTCTCCTCCTGCTGCTGTGTGACGAAAACCAACACCCAAAACCATCAAAATTCAAGCCTTCAAACACCCATTCGACCAAAATTCGCAAGGGGCAAACACCTACAACAAGATTAACAACCTCTATTGTAAGATTTCCTATACTTTTCTTTTTAAATTTCATCCAATTTTGCTCCAAATCAAAATTGGATATTTTTCATAATTTTTGTATCTTTTATATTTTGTTTTGATTAAGCCTAGGAAATCCATAACTATAATGATTCCCATAGTCTTAGCTTTCAATAGGATTGAGTCACATTTTTTTTGTCAAAAATTTGTAAAAATATATATATATGTTTTTGAAAATTTTCAAGACAAAATTCTATACATTGTTGATTTATGCCAAAAACACGTTAAAATGATTATACATTGACTATCGAAACATACATTCCTAAATGCTTATGTTTTGGATCAATGGATAAAGTCTTATAAAAATAAAGGAGTGTTTGGATCATTTCTTAGGATCGGTTTTTAGAGTCAAAATGACCATCACTATAATTTTGTCACTAGTATAAACACATGACTAACTTATGTAAGCCATCAAGATATATAATTCATATATATATTGATACATTCTATAAAAGTATAGAATAAAAGGGCGTTTGGTTTAACATTTTGAAACATAGTCTTGAGTCAAAACAAACACCATTTAATTTTCGTCAAGTCAAAAATAATGAATTTATACTTGTCAACAAAATATACAACTTAACGTATATTTTTTGACAATTATAGTCAAGTTTTAAATTGATAAGGGAGTGTTTGGGTCATTTCGTGATGTTGAAATATATAATTAATATATATTTTTCGACACTCTAGATTAAGTCAAAAATAAATTAAGGAACATATGGATTACTTCTTAGGTTTTTATTTTTAGAGTCGAAGTAATTATTGTCCCACATTTGTCATCTTTCAAAAATTTTATTTTTCTTATAATAATATTTTATTTTGTTGTTGACTTGTTTAGGTGACAAAAATGCCGAAAGCTACTACCACCGATGTATCTCTCACTAAATCCTACATCCTAAAAGTATCCAAAATTCCCGGCATCTCCCCTACTATTGCCCAATTCTACAAACCTATTGAAAACCGCAACATTCACGAAGGTTGTGTTGTTGATCAAGCCTATTACAAATCTAACAATATCGAGCGTTTCTTTACTAACATTCGCTTCAATTGTCTATTTCAAATCAACGAACCGATTGTTCCGAGATTTATTCTAGACTTCTATAGTTAAGTCACGGTACAAACTGATGACTATGGCTATCTTGTCATCTCCTTTATGATTCAACATGAATTCATAACTCTTACTCTCGCTCAATTCTGTCAAATCCTCAAAATTCCATACAATGGTAAAGCCATTTTTACAAACGAGTGGGACCTTGCATCTCTTGAATATTCTCAAGAAACCGAGGGACCATATTGCACCGATCTTCCTACTCCCGACGGCATTCGTCGACTTCTTGAATTGGAACGTGTCGTGGTAGACCGTACCATTAAAAGTCAAACAGTCGCTCTCAATCCAAATCAAATTCTCACCAAAGAACTAAGCCCCGACATGAAGAAATGGGAAGAACTTATTCGAGAGAATATGTTCGGACAAGGAGGACATCGGGACCGTCTCCCCGCTTGTCTTGCTCACATGTTGTATTGTGTTGTTGCCGAAGAACAATACAATCTTGCTTATTTCTTTGTCAAAATAATCGAATGTGCCAAAGCTACTCCAACCACAAATCTTCCATATGGCATGTTTTTAACTCATCTTTATCGATACGTCATAGAAACGTATCCTCATCTTGACAATGGCACCTATGACATTGTTGAGCGAGTCATGTATCCTCTTGCCCTAAGACAAACTCGACTACCTCGAAGTGATCGTGGCAAGGCACGTCGTTCCGTCTCTTCTTCATCCTCTCATCATCAAGGCACATCATCTCATCAACACGATGATGATGATGATGATGTCGAAACTTCTCGAGCAAGTACTCTATCTCATACCACCTATCTTAACTCTCTTTATCTACTCGACTACCAAAACTACCAAATGCCTTCCTCTTCCGAACAAACCGATAAAACTCTTTTTGCATGACAAACCACATTGCTCAAACAAACGTAATGAATTCATGAGGAGATGCGCGGAGGGTTCAAATCATTTAGAAAGGCACTAAAAGGAGTGTTTAGCAAGAAGAAAAAGTGAAGACATAAGAGAGAGATTAGCTAGATAGCTAAATGTGGTTTAAGACAATTTTTAACTTGATTATGTGTATGTTCTAAACAACTTGTATGATGATTATCCGATTTATTCAGAAAGACTTGGGTGTTGGTTATCTTTAGATACTTGTTGCTATGATGATTTAAACCTTTGGTTGTTTTACTTAATCAACTACGTATGCTACGTTGGTTTCATGATTTGATGTGTTTATTACATGTTATATGATTAAATGTGCTCATAAAACTCAATAGAGCTGGCTGCAAATAAACCACCAAAACAAAAATACTCTCATAAAAATTCTAAAAAAATTGTTTTTCTATGAAAAATGAAAACCAGCAGAGGGCGGCCCTCTTAATTCATAACGGGCGGCCCCCTTATCTTTAAGGGGACTGACCCCTAATTAAGGGGACCGTCCCCTAATTAAGGGGACCGTCCTAGAAAATCACGGGTAAAACAATATTTTTCCTGCTTTCTGACCCTCTTTTACTTAGTTTCAACTATCTTTGCCCAGAATGCTCGGACACAATTTGGAATAACCTAAACTAGTTTAAATTCATTCTTTTTTCAATCCATTCTCTTCCCATAAATCTCTTCCAAATGATCATCACCAACACATCATCTTCCTCAACATACACTAACCATTATCAACCTCCATGGCTTCACCAAAAGCTTCCATTTCCAAACCATCAAAGAAACCAAAATTCACCATCATACCACCAAAACAACTCTTCATTGACTTGACAAATGAAGACATTATAACCCTATCACTCAAGCTTTAAGAATCATCTTCTAGTGCTCCCAATGCACCCTCTAAAACTCCATCCATCAAAGACACCTCATCCTCTTCAATTGACTTCACACCAAAATCACCAACTCTTTCATCATCTCCTTCCACAAATGGCAACCTAAACCCTCCATTGTCACCTCCTCCTAAAGTTTCTCCACCACCTCCAACTTAATCACCCAACTCAATGGAAATAACCCTCTTACTCTCACTCATTACTCCTCTTGATGTTCATCATAACTCACCATCACTTTCTCCACCCATCATTAGGCATCCCATCCCTTGGAAACTCAAAGCGCATGGTGATTCATGCCTTTGTTGTATCCATAACCGAACCCTCATTTTTAGGTTAAGGGATGAACTTCAATATATGTTTTCATATATTGAACATATGCTCTCACAACCACCAACAACTATCATCCCACCACCTCTACCATCTTTCCCAAACTAAACATACTCTATGTTTAGTTTCTCAAATAATTGTCCATCCACCATTTTGCAAGCAAGTCCTATGGAGCTTTACTAGTTATAGGACTTTTTGTAGTTTAAAAATTTCATGTATGTTAGCATGTTATTTATTTTGTATGCATGAGTGTGGTTTACACACTATTCTATGTGAAATGTATGATTATTGTTGGTTGCATTATCATTATTCCATATTTTTCCTCACTTGCTACATGTTAGAAATATTTGTATTGTTCTAACTCGTTTTTGTAGCCAAGAAACCATAGCTCGATTCCTTGGTGCCCTCGAACGAGGGGGAGCACACATCAAGGGGGAGCATCTATTTCGTTGATTTTACTAGCAATTTTCGACGATGCCTTTTTGATTCTACAAAAAGGGGGAGAAATGACATAAAACTTACTAAATACTTGTTTAAAAATAATTTTACATTTAATGAGTTTAAATTATGTAATCAACAAAAAGAGGGAGATTGTTGATAAAAATAATGCCTAAACACATTATTAATATTTTTCACATCTTCACGTTTTGATAATCATAAAATATAAAAACGTTAAATGTAAAATTAAACGTAAACAAGTAGTTAGTAGTAAATTTTCATTTCGAAAATTATATCACTTAAAGGTATGAATAAATAAATGCTTAATGCATTTTATGATCAAAGGAAATTTTTATTCAACCTCACACTTTTATAAAATGTTGTAAACATTTTTATAAACATTACAAAACATTTTTTACAATTAAAAGAAATGTTTTATTCAAAATAAATATTTTGAAATATTTTGAATATTAAATTTTCGGTTCTAAAAAAGGCTAGATAAGTGCAGTAAAATTCATTCTACACAAAGACAATCTTGGGAGGGACCCTAGTTTGGGCGCCCTTTAAATACACGAGCGGACCCCTTAATTTTAAGGGGACCGCCCACCTATTTAAGGGGACATCCCCTAGGTAGACGCTCCATCAGTTTGTCCTATAAATACTGGACTTTTCCCCACTATTTTCTTACCTTTTGCACTATTTTTTTGCCAAAATCAAACCCACATATCCTCTCTAAAATCCTTTGATCATTTAATCATAAAACTTTATTTCCAAGTGATCCAAGCTTAATTCCTCAAGTGTTAGAGAAGAATACTTCCATCCTCGAGTGAAGAAGTATTACACCTTTGTGTATTGTTGCAATATTATTGCATCCATATCATAACTTGTAAATCATTTGTATATCTTGTATTTGTGTGTAGTAGCTAGATCTTGGCGATCTTTGTAAGTATAGTTAGATCGTGGTGAATTACTGACCAAGTAGATAATGTTTGATAGTTTATGTTATAAGTAGTGTGGTGAAGTTAAAGCCACATAGTTGTGAAGTAAGTATGAGGTTGTGAAGAAGTCGTGAAGTTGTGAAGTCGTGAACAAGTCGTGAAGTTGTGTTGTGATAGATTGGTTCTAGCTAAGATTAAAACTCGACATTTACCTTTGTGTCATAAATCGGTGTAAGCAACGTTGTGTACGGTTTTCTCCGCCATAAGAGAGTTTGTTGACATAGTGAAGAAAACTCTCGAGTTAGGTGCTCGGGGAGTGGAGTAGGGCGAAGAGGTGCTTCGTTACCGAACCACTATAAATCCTCGCGTTGTGGTTTGATTGTTCTTACTCTTATCTCTTGTCTTACTTTATCATTTCATATACTTATATTGTTCATATTGTGCAAGCATTGAATTCACAAAAAGTCGAATCTAAATTTTTACAAACACTTTAAAACCTTTAATTAAAAAGCGGTAAACTATTCAACCCCCCTTTTAGTTTTCCACATTGTAGATAGATCATAATCCCATGAAATTCATTACACATAATCTAATAGATTTGCACATTATCCTATTAATATTACACGTACTAAGTTAACGTAGTTTAGTTAAGATTTTCAGATATCTTAATACAAATTTGTTTTGAATTACCATTGAGAACGATCATGATTGTGATTATCATGGAGAGCACAATGATAGTCATCGATGATTTCACCATTAGGAGAGAATTTGCTCATCATATCCATAGAGGGATGAAAGGTGATGGAGTGTTTACTTTTGAGAGAGAAACGAGTTATTTTGAATAATTTTAAGAGCTTAGATAGAAGGAGACCGTAAGGTAATGGTTCATTAGGAGAGTTTTTGGAGTGTTGCATTCGTTTGGCCACGAAGAATGCTAGATTGAATGGAGTGGAAGTAGTAATACAATAGAGCATGTATGCACCACAAGCGGATAATTAAATTTTGGGTCCATTGTCACAAAGAATGTTTTCTCTGATAATAAAATTTGTGGTTTTGAGATAAGGACACACTTCATCAGTGTAGAGGAAATTTGGGTTGAGTGTGTCGTATTTTTCTCCATTAAGTCTTTTCATGGTTATGTTAGTTATGATTGACGTGGGATGATCAAGTTTTGTGAAAAATGGATCGTTCGTTTGTGAGTTATTGTAGTTTAGAATGGATGTAAGCGACCATTCATTGCTATAAAAGCAGTGTCCTTCGTGAGGAAGATCTAGAAGAATTCCGAATTCTCTTAAAGTAAAAAGAAATTTTTCTTCATAGATGTTGAAAGAGACAAACCAATCATTATTTAATGAGTAAAATTAAAAGGATCGATAGAGTTCAAAGAGAAATTGTGGGTAGATTTTTCCATCCAAGAGGTAGAAGGATTGAAAACCATTTTTAAGGAAGATTTCTTCAAGATTGACTTGAGTGTTGAAGTTGTTATCAATGATTCTTCCCTCATGTATAGACCGGTTTGCAAAGTCTTCATATGACATTGGATATCTAAGGAGTTTATTGTGATTTCTATGAGAAAATATTATAAATGATAATGACTCAATAAGCGAAAAATACAATGTAAGTGTGTCTATGTGGACTTGATGTGGGTGTGCGGTTTGCTTGACTCAAATAAAAGAAAAATAGTGATAGTACTAGTAATAAGCAAACCTTGATGCACAACCTATGTTTGATATTGCTCAAGATGAATGGAACGAAAAATGCTTATGAATTAAGCATCTCGTATATACATTCATGAGATCTAATGAAAAAAATGTTTTTGCGTTGTATTAACAATGTAGTTAAACAACCCTTGTTTTGAAAAGTTCCTAGAAGTGAAAATCATAACTTGGGTTTTTGTCAAAAATTAATTGTTGGCGAATCACTTCAATTATGCTTTTTGAGTATTATAGCAGTTATACATTGTTATATCATACTTCTAATTGCATGCAAATAACAAGAAAAATTGAAAGCCTCAAATTATGTGATTTGATCAAAATCAAAACCCTAGATATGAAATTAAATAGAAAATAAGATGAAATCACTTACAATAGTTATTATAGGTTGATGATTTGTTGATGATCTTGTAGATTAGTTTCTCCAATTGCTGATTTGAGTTATGTTTGTTTGAGGGTTTTGGTATTTGAGTTCGTGAGTGTGTTTGTTTAATACTTGTTGTGGTCCCAATTTATTTAAAATCAGTTATTTACCCGCTATCTGTGATGTACGGATCCACCTAAATAACACACATATCTCCTTATGGTTGATCCGTGATCCGCAAGTCTCTAAAAATACGGACAAAGTTGATTTTTGAGCAAATTGAGATACGGTTTTGTGTTTTTGGCAATTGAAATGTGTTATACATACTATTAAGGGTATGTGATATAATTTTCAGAGTCGAAACAGTTTTTGAGTGAGCCCGTGCACTTTTCATGATTTCCGATGGGAATTTCAAGTAGTCGATCCTTCTTAGGAGTGTGTTATATTTTTGCTTAAGTTTGGGTCCATTACTAATAACACAAACATTTATGAACATTTAGACTTAACAGAATATCGTCAACACAAGTGTGAGTTGCCATTCGATGATTGTTCTTTTTGTCCTTTTTAATCGATTTCATAATTTTCATGTATTGACCATACATGTAAATTTTGAAGATATCTATGGTCATTTTATTAATATTTTCATTATCTAGTAAAATTCTAATCTCGATTATGTTCATGATCGGAAGTTTTGTAACTGGAACTTGTAATGAGAATTAACATCTTTTGAATAATGAATAATTACTTCATTAGAGTTTCTGCTTATAATTATTTTTAGGATGATGAAGGAGCACTATCCATGTTAAGTTCCATCATTCATAATCCTAATCTTAAATAATTAAATACTTTATGTTTTAAATGCTTAGTAAATATATCGGCTATATTATCTTCGGATGCAACTTTCTCGATAGAGATATTGCCTTTTTGGACGTTATCACGTAGAAAGTGGTGACGGATTTCTATATGTTTAGTTCTAGAGTGTTGTACGGGGTTTTACTTAAGTTGATAGCGCCTTTACTGTCGCACATAATCGAAACATCATCAAGGCGTATGCCGTAGTCGATGAGAGCTTGTTTCATCCATAGTGCTTGTTGACATGCCTTTCCGGCGGAGACGTATTCAACTTCGGTCATGGAGATAGCAAGGGCTGTTTGTTTCTTAGCGATCAAGAGGTTTAAACACATTACATGTACGTACAAACCACCACTGGTGCTTTTGCGATAACAAACGTAATTGCCGCGTGGTCAGAGTCGGCATAAATTACAGTTTCTATTCTGGTTCCTTTCGGACACCATAATCCTAAGTGACTAGTTCCTCTAATATACCTAAATATACGGTATCGGCTTTCTTAATGGGTAATCTTTGGATTTTATTAGAAACGAGCATCATAAGCAATCAATAACATAATATCGGGCCTACTTGCAGTTAAATAAAGTAAACTACATTCATTCAGAATATTTAGACTATCTAGAAGTTGGCTTCATCATCCTTAGTGAGCTTGATCTCCATTGACACTGGCGTCTTGGTTGGTTTGGAATCTTCCAACACAAACTTCTTTAACATCTCCTTGATGTACTTGGATTGATTGAAAAATATTTCGTCTTTCATTTGTTTGATTTGAAGACCTAAGAAGAAGTTCAACTCGCCCATCATACTCATCTCAAACTCGTCGTGCATGATTTTTTGCAAATCTTCACATTAGTTTTGAATTGATAGAACCACAAATATATTTGTCATTCGACATATAATTTGAACCATAATAAGATGTGATTTTGATTTCCTAGTTAAAGGTGTATTTTCGCAATTCCTTTGAATACACGTGTTTTTTTCAAAAAAATGCTTTTGTCTATCATTAACAAAGCTTGAGGTGCTTGCTTAAGACCTACAAAGCCTTTTTATGTTTGATTAAAACATAGTTTGGTTTTTGAAAATCCGGTGGTTGAGCAAACTTAAACCTCTTTGTTTATTACCATTTAGAAAAGAACTGTTTTATCCATTTGATATAATTTAAAATTATTTGCACATTGCCATAGCACAGAATTTTCTAATGATTAATCTTGCTACCGGAGCAATGTTTCATCATAATCTATACATTCTTGTTGATTTATATCTTGTGCTACTAATCTAGCCTTATTTCTAGATACTATACCATTTTCATCTAATTTATTTCTAAAGACCCATTTTGTTCCTATGACGGATTAACTTATAGGTAAAGGACTAATTCCCAAACGTCATTAGCTACAAATTGATTTAAGTTTTCTTGCATAAGCTCAACCTAACTTTCATCTTTTAATGCCTCATTGACATTTTTGGGTTCTATTGTAGATATAAATCAATAAAAAATTTCTATGATTTTGGGCTTGAGATCTTAAGGTTCTTTGATTGAGATTTCCTATGACTTGATCTAGTAGATGATTTTTAGACTCCTTAATGTTAACAATTTCATCAACTTCTATCGACAGATCTTCTTCATTATTAGTATTTACTATTTTGGTATTCTTTCTAATGGCTTCTTCTTCACCAACATCGTCATCAACCAATGGTGATAATTTGGTAGAAGGAGGACTTTCATCGAATGTTACATTGAGTGATTCTTCGACTTTCATTGTATGTTTATTCAGATGGAATACTCCAAGATCGTGCCTCAGAGTGATAGAAGTTTAGGTATACAGCAGATATCAGCTGGACATGACTATTGTGACCAGCAGAAATAACTTATATAAGTATATTATATAAGGCGCTTATTGTTATTTACGTAATATAAAATAACACGTATTTCAAATATGAATGCATATAGTCCAAACTAACTAATGCAACAACTAGTGTCCAATAAAACCCTTTTTATGATGCAATGTTTAAACAAATCGGTTTTAGTCCAAGCAAAAAAACATTTGACCTGGTTCTCTATAACCTTGGCTCTTGATACCAATCCGTAACACCCCCAAATTGGGTCGCAGCGGAATAAGGGTCCGGGGCGTGTTACTTCTCAGATCAATAACATAAGATATATATAGAACGACAAAAGTTGTTTAAACTGATACATTGGATTTAAACAAATATTTGATACAATTAGCCGATGCTTTAACTTATCCCTTATATTATTACAATGTTATGGTTACAACACATGAGTTTCCCATAAACTTATTACAAACCATATCTTTAGCATGGGGACATCCCAAACAATATCACCAATGTATCCTATGGCACTTATGCTTGTGATCTCCTGAAAAACATTGCTTTAAAACGTCAACAAATAATGTTGGTGGAATTCATAGGTTGATAAATCATATATGAAGGACCGCAAAGACTTTCCCCGTGATATGCAACACATGCAGGACATCACAAATATCCAAGATTACATTTACCTAAGCTCATGACACTAAAGCTCAACAATCTTTCTCGTAATATTATATATATTGCAATTTCTGCCTGATTAGATGTTTAACCCGAAACATCCCCAAATCCAACATGTTATACGTTCGTTCCTAGTGATAGCTAGTCACCCAAACGGGATGGTCAATCCCAAATAGATCTATTCATAACATTCGCGCTCACATAATGTAATTCACAACTACATCTATGCAATTGACAGTTCATGATAATGGGCTCAACTTGGGTTATCGCTACTTAGGCAAACACGTAATCAATATAAAATATACACTTGCGTCCAATTTATAAAACAAAGCATGTTTCCACCCCAAAGTTATAAATCATTGAAATCGTAAAAATATAGGTCTATGAACTCACCTTAAGTTCTGATAATCCAAAAATCACAAATAACGCGTCATGCAAATCGTCTGATCAATCCTATTTATTTAAGGTAGTATTAAGGTAACATGTACTTTAATTAACTACATCATATACAGGTCTATGTTAGCTAACATCATCTTTCGTCGGGCACTATCATAATTTAGAGGTCTGTAGTGTACGTACGAGGAGTAGGATACTTTTAAATCGTAAAATCCAGCAACTCGTCGATTACGCACCCCGAAGAGGCCTCATTATGAAACTCCCTAGTAATATAGTACTTTGATAACAACATATAATTCTATATTGTTTCATTCACCTCATAATTGTTCTGGTTAAATTGTGTTTAATAAGTTAAAACGTTTATAATTTTTACGTTGTAGTAAAACTGGCGTAACTTTCGCGTTTTAAGCCCGATTTTGACGTTTCTTATGCCCACGCTTTCGTATTAGGACGAGTTATCATAAATTGACATTTTCATATTTTTGATCCTCTGATGAACAGTACTTTTTACTGTTCATGCCAGTTATAAATTCATTTTTATAACTTAAATTAACGTAATACTCGTAAACGTCATATTTTATTCGTTATAGCTCCGTTTTTAGCGATTCTTTGGAGTACGATCTCGTTATTGAAAATTCTATCATTTTATAAAATAAAACTTTCTGTCATGAATAGTGTTTTTACTGTTCTTAGTTTTATAAAATTATTTTTATAAACTTTTTAAATTACGATAAACCCGCGAAATTCATAATAATTTCGATATTAATTGAAAAATTATGATTCTTATCATTTTGGAATCCTAAAAATATGTTTTAATTAGTTAAAAATTATCAAAACTTGCATTTGATTTAGTTTTTATAAAAGTTATTTTAATAAATTTAGTTTAAATTAAAGTTATAACTCGTAATTAGCGTAACTTTTTCGTTATTTATCCGTTTGACAAGTTTCTACTTTTCGGAATCGTTACGAGATTGTATCATTATTTATAAAACATAATATCACTGTTTGGATATGCGATCCAACATGGGCCCCTTGAGATCTATTATATTGACTTATTTATTAAAACTTGTTTTATATACTTTTTAATCTAAGTAATTTTTCACAAAATTTTTCCCGCTACTCTGAATTTACTATATTATACATTATTTTATAATCCATAGTTTATTAATATGTCCATTTGTCCAGTCATTAAGTCCTTAAACAACATTTTTAAACCTATTCTCCATAAGTTAAAACTTTTTCTACAAGTTCATTCCATAGAACCATTTTTACATTCTAAACCAATAAGAGTACAAGTCTTTTACTTTCATTATGACTTTATTTTAGTGTCATTATATCATGGACTAAAAGCTCATAAACTATAAATTTACACGAATAATCCATGTTTACAAGTTAAAAATAATCCTATATGGTGATTTCACTATATTAAACATCACATATACATATAATCATATAGATGAAAAGTTAAGGGCTTTAGATAACCTTAATTAGATGATGAATGATGATGACAAACAAGTGTTAAACCCTTGTTTAGACTTTAAACCCAAGATTATAACCAAGAAAACCCTAGTTTCCAAAGCAAAACCCTAATCTTGATTTATTGCTTCAACACTTGAAAATGGTTAGCCAATGTTTGGAAACATCTTATAATGTCTTAAGAATGATGTATGTAGGTGTGTATAGGTGGTAGAAAATTTGATATGGATTTGGTACAAAGGGGTGTTTGAGCCGTGGCATATGAGAGCACCAAAGGAGGAGTTTTTGTGATTTTTAGCTAAGTGTTTTGCATGAATGAATTTCTATCTCAAGTGTACAAGTATATATGGTAAGTCTTTGGTCAAAAAGTAAGCATTAGCTAGTCAAAAACATGGTGAGGGTTTTATGGATCTTGGTTGAGTCAAGGGAACAAAGTATGGTAAGGTTTAATGAGATGATATGGTACAAAGACCTAGTTGAAAGATTTATTTCATTTTTCTTGTATAAATTGCAACAAATTCGTCCCATGTATGATATATATGATATATTTTTGTAACTTTTATGTATTGGGTATAAAAGTGGGTATTTGTTGAAGCGTAGAAAAGTTTTGGTGGTTCCGGGTATGCCTAAACGTACTTTATCGCGAAACGTACATAATTTACGTAACCGATAAAAATAAAATGAACAAAGATCATAATTATTTAATTCTTGCTTGATGTAAACGCTTAATTGTTTGATGCCCGTTTACATTGAACGCTAATTTTTAGCTTACGCGATTTAGCTTAACATTTACGATTTAAAGCAAACGCGTACAATACAAAAATGAATAGTAGATTTATCGACGTCGTCAATGACTTGAAAACACAGGGTGTTATAGACTTCCCCCGTTAAACGAGCCTTGTCCTCAAGGCTCACGATGCAGCACTTGACGACGGTACGGTCTTGGTGAAGAGGTGTGGGTATTTCTTCTTGAATTGGTCTTCACATTCCCACGTGAACTCAGGACCTCTCTTGGAGTTCCATCGAACCTTGACTAATGGGATCCGGCTTCGCTTCAACCGTTTAACTTCACGGCCCACTATTTCTAATGGTTCCTCAACAAAATGAAGCTTGTCATCAAGATGAAGTCCATCCAACGGAACGGCTAATGGTTCGTCGGCATGACACTTTTTCAGGTTGGACACATGGAATGTATTATGAACTCTGCTCAGTTCTTCAGGAAGCTCGAGCTTGTAAGCAACCTCTCCAACCTTTTCTAATACTTTGAAAGGTCCAACATACCTGGGGTTTAACTTCCCCCGTTTGCCAAAATGTATACGACTTTTCCAAGGCGAAAATATAAGCTAACTTTATCCCCGACTTGGTTCTCCATTGGTTTACGCTTCGATCGGCGTAACTCTACTCTTTTTTTTTTTTTTCTTTTTTTTTTTTTTTTTTTTATTTTTTTTTTTTTTTTTTTTTATTTTTTTTTTTTTCTTTTTTTTTTTTTTTTTTATTTTTTTTCTATTTTTTTTTTTTTTTTTTTTTTTTTTTTTTTTTTTTTATTTTTTTTTTTTTTTTTTTTTTTTTTTTTTTTTTTTTTTTTTTTTTTTTTTTTTTTTTTTTTTTTTTTTTTCCCCCCCCCCCCCCCCTTTTTTTTTTTTTTTTTTTTTTTTTTTTTTTTCTTTTTTTTTTTTTTTTTTTTTTTTTGTTTTTTTTTTTTTTTTTTTATTTTCATTCTTTTTTTTTTCTTTTTTTTTTTTTTTTTTTTTTTTTTTTTTTTTTTTCTTTTTTTTTTTTTTTTTTTTTTTTTTTTTTTTTTTTTTTTTTTTTTTTTTTTTTTTTTCTTTTTTTTTTTTTTTTTTTTTGTTTTTTTTTTTTTTTTTTTTCTTTTTTTTTTTTTTTTTTATTTTTTTATTTTTTCTTTTTTTTTTTTTTTTCTGTCTAATCACGAGCGGCTTGCAGCCCTTTGCTTGAATTTGGACTGATATTCTCAGGGTCGTCTCTCTTGAATTAGCTTCTGACCGAGGATTTGAGCTTCTCTCCAACTTTGGTCCACAAACAGGTGATGATTTTTCGACCATAAAGTGCCTCGAACGGTGCGGCCTTGATGCTTGCGTGATAGCTATTGTTATATGAGACGACTAGACTAATGGGAAATCTGTTAAACCCAAACCTTTCCTAAATTGATCGCACAAGTACGCAGCATATCCTCTGAGTTGTTTGAAAGGGTACCTCATTGCTTTGCTCGTCTGTTTGTGGAGGTACGCAGTACTCATATCCAAATTAGTACCCAAAGCGTTCTAAAGTGACCTCCAGAAATTGGATGCGAATCTCGGGTCACGATCACAAATGATTGAGACAGGTATTCCATGTCTCGTGACCACCTCCTTTAGGTACATTCTTGCAAGTTTATCCAAAGGATCAGTCTCTCTCATCGGTGTGAAGATCGCAGACTTAGTGAGTCGGTCAACGATCACCCAAATGGTGTCGTAGCCTTGCGACGACTTAGGAAGCTTCGTGACAAAATCCATAGTGATGTTGTCCCACTTCCATTCAGGTATCTTGGGTTGTACCAACAATCCTGATGGCCTTTGATGTTCAGCCTTGACCTTAGCACAGGTCAAACACTTGCTAACATAGGTGGCGATGTCGGCTTTCATATTGGGCCACCAATATAGCTTCTTCATATCTTGGTACATCTTGTCAGAACCCGGATGTATAGAGTATTTTGATTTGTGGGACTCGTGCATGATCACAGTCCGCAAATCACCATAACAAGGTAGCCAACTCCTGCCATTGAGGCATAGGGTTCCATCCGCACGGGGTTCTAACTTTTCCGTCCTAATCGCCTCTGGATTTTTAGCGTTTTCAACCAACATTCCTCCAACATCTTCATTCTTGATGTTCTCTGGTTTCCGTGCTTTAGTCTGAGCATTCAAGATTTGTTTGGGAAGGTCCAAACTAATAGTCATAACTAAGGCTCGAACTCTTAACGGTGGTTCTCGTTCTTTCCTGCTCAAAGCATCAGCAACGACATTGGCTTTTCCCGGGTGATAACGAATATCACAATCGTAATCACTAAGCAACTCTAACCATCGGCGTTGTCTCATGTTTAGTTCCTTCTGATCAAGAATGTGTTGTAAGCTCTTATGATCAGTGAACACTGTACACTTGGTTCCGTACAAATAGTGTCTCCAAATTTTGAGAGCGAACACTACTGCTCCAAGTTCCAAATCATGAGTCGTATAGTTCTTCTCATGAATTTTCAACTGGCGTGATGCATAAGAAATCACCTTTTCTCTTTGCATCAACACAACGCCCAAACCCTTCTTTGAAGCGTCGCAGTATGCGATGAAATCTTCGCTTCCCTCAGGTAAGGCAAGGATTGGTGCACTGCACAATTTCTGCTTCAACAGTTGAAAAGCTGCTTCTTGTTTATCACTCCAAACAAACTTGACCTTCTTTTGAGTAAGCTTAGTCATTGGTTTGGCGATCTTTGAGAACCCTTCAATGAATCTTCGATAATACCCAGCAAGACCTAAAAATTGACGAATCTCCGTTGGTGACTTAGGAGATGTCCAATCTTTAATGGATTCAATCTTGGCTGGATCCACATGAATTCCTTCACTATCAATCCACAATGACACGAGGACTGTACCTTATGTGAATCCAAAATACCGCATTGGAAATTTTGGCTTACAACTCTTCTTCTAAGCAACTCTAAGATTAGCTTAAGGTGCTCTTCGTGTTCTTGCTTGTTCTTAGAATATCGTCAATAAAGACAATCACAAATTTATCCAGATATGGTTTGCACACCCGATTCATAAGGTCCATGAATACGGCAGGTGCGTTTGTCAAACCAAATGGCATAACTTGAAATTCGTAATGGCCGTAACGAGTTCTGAAGGCAGTCTTCGGAATGTCTTCTTCTCGAACCCTCAGTTGGTGATAACCTGACCTTAGGTCGATCTTCGAGTAGACACTCGACCCTTGAAGCTGATCAAATAAATCATCAATTTTGGGGAGTGGATAACGGTTCTTCACTGTCAGTTTGTTTAATTCCCGATAGTCAATGCACATCCGGAATGATCCATCCTTCTTTTTGACAAACAAGACCGGAGCTCCCCAGGGTGAGGAACTGGGTCTTATAAAGCCTTTGTCGGACAGCTCTTTTAGTTGCTCTGATAACTCTTTCATTTCAAAAGGCGCTAATCGATAAGGTGCCCGTACTACAGGTGCAGCACCAGGTACCAATCAATTGAATACTACACTAGTCGAGGGAGGAAGAACCGGCAAGTCCATCTGGAAATACTTCAGGAAAGTCTCGAATAAACTATTGGTTCGGTCCTCAAATGTCGCTTCTTCTCCGACTTGTCTTCAACCTCTTTTGCAGTGATCATGTGCCAAAAAGATAGGAAATCCTTTTCCATGTACTTCTGCGTTTTAGTGCACGAAATGATGTTTAATCGTGTCACATTTCCCTGGTTACTTCCATCACCGTGTATGATTAAGGTTTCATTTCTCCAGGGGATGCGAACAATCTTCTCGGCACACACAATGACCGCTTGGTACTTCGCCAACCAATCCATACCGATTATAGCATCGAAACTACCAAGTTCTACAGGCATTAAGTTTATGTTGAATGGGTGGTTTAGGAAGTTTAATGTGCAACCACTAAGGATAGTGTTTAACCCAATTATTCTCCCGTCAGCTAGTTCGACATCTATAATAGTGATCTAGGGTAGATGGAGGTGATTGTCAAATTTGGGGAGCTATATTACTGTGACACAAAACTTCTATCGGCACCCGTATCAAATAAGATATATGCATAGCGGTTGTTTAGAAGGAACGTACCCGCAACGACGTTGTCTGGGTTTGCCCCCGCATTTCCAACCACATACACCTTCGCTGGAGCCCTGTCATTCCCAGCTTGATTACCACGGTCATTGTTTTTTAGTTTTGGGCAGTTTCTTCTAAAGTGTCCTTGAGCTCCGCACTCATAGCAACCCATTCCCTTTAATTATTATTGTTGTTGTTGTGGTTGTTGTTGTTAGCATTTGCAGGTCGGGCTTTACATTCTTGCGGACAGGTTGGCCAACCTTTTTGCAGTTATTGCACCTAGGTGGACAAGGACCTTCATGATTGTAATTACACTTGGAACATAGAGGTTTAGACCCGGCGTATGATTTCCTATCACTATTGCCTGCAGTGTAGGCCTGGCTGTGTTTGCCTCCTTATTTAGCTGTTGTTGGTTGTATTGTTCTTGGAAAGAGCATCACTACTTTCTTTTCTTTTTGCTGACGTTCAACATAGGCATGGGTCTTCTCATCCAACCAACTCAGTTGTACACTCGATAGCTCTTGCATGGTTTGGGCTTTGATGCCCTTTCGCACTGCAATGGTATCATATCGGCAGGCCCACCGATATACTTTTCACTCTTGTCTATCTCTTCTGGGATACATCTGGAACACATCAAAGCTAGGGTTGCTAAATGTTCGATTATAGGCCACTACATCGGTGCCCTTAACCTTAAGATTCCACATCTCAGTTTCAATCTTCTTGATCTCACCCCTCAGGCAGTATTTATCAGTCATCATTTTCTTCAGTGCTGCCCATGGCATGGCATGAGCTGCTTCGGGAGTGGTGGTCTTAACATCGGAATTCCACCATGTAAGAGCATCGTCTTGTAGAGTGCAAGTCGCGAATTTGACTTGACTAGTTGCTGTGCAATTGCTAATGCTAAAAACAGACTCCATTTTCTCAAACCATCGAGTGAGTCTGATGACTCCCTCAGTGCCTTTAAAGTCCAAAGGTTTGCATTTTAAGAATTCAAAGTAAGAGCATTCACGAGCAGCTTGTGCTGGCCTTGGTCCTGACCCATTGCTGTCGTATCCATTCCTAACTCTGCTTGCTTTTGCTTCAGCCATTGCAGCAGCAACTCCTTGGTTAATCAAGGCCTAAAGTTGTGCCTCAGTAATAGTTGTGGTTGTTGCATTTGGGGCTGGTGTAACTGGTGGGACTCGGGTTGATCTTGTGGCTCGTTTTGGTGCCATCTTCTTAAATCACAAGAAAATACAATACCCGTTAGATTTCAATACAATCTTAACATATACATCATAAATAAAATAAGATCACATCGCACTGTGATCAGCAAAAATAACTTATAGAGAGGTATATTATAATAAAGTGCTCTTATTGGAATAACGTAATATATTATAACCACGTATATCAAATGAATGCATCTAGTCCCCACTAATGCCAAACAAATAGTTGGTTCCCATAAAAACCCTTTTTATGAAATGCAATTTTGTGAAAACTGGGTATCAGTCCAGCAAAAACATTTTTGACCGGTTCTCTATAACCTTGCTCTGATACCAATCTGTAACAACCCCCCAAAATGGGTCGCATAGCGGAATCAAGGATCCGAGGCGTGTTTACTTCAATATCAACAACAGCACAAGAAATATCTACAAGAACGACCCAAAAAGTCTTTAAATTGATACATTGGAATTTAATTAAAAGACATATTACAAAAGCTTATATGAGCTTCACTCAAGCCTTGTTTAATATTACAAAAGATAACATAGGATTTCCCAAATATGATATAAAAGTTCTTTAAGCGTGCAATCCAAAACGTAACCCCAGCATCCTTGTCACCTCGTGCCTATTGACCCTCCTGAAAACAATGCTTAAAACGTCAACCAGAAAATGTTAGTGAATTCATGGTTTATGTATATTAAAATATGCAGGACCGCAATGACTTTCCCGGATGTTTACAAAACATATGCAGAACAATCACAAAACCCAGATACATTTACAACGAAGCTCATGACACTCGAAGCTCCGACAGTCTTGTTCGCAAAATATCTTGAGCTACACATGCCACGAAATGATGTTTCTAACCCGAAACATCCTGATTCGACATGCTTATAAACGTTCAGTTCCCGGTGATAGTCCTAGTCACCCGAACGGGAGGAGGTCTTCCCAAATAGAATCTATTAAATAACATTCTCGCGCTCAACATAATGGTAATCCCAATACATCTGATGAACAATAGACAGTTCATGATAATGTGGCTTAACTTGGTGTTATCCGCTACTTAGCAAACATGTAATCAATGCAAAATATCCACTTTGCGTCCAATTTGTAAACAAAACATGTTTCCACCCCAAATAATAGTAAAATCAGTAAAACTGTAAAAAGTTGTGGGGCCTATGAACTCACCTTAAGTGAGCGATCTGATAATTTATATCAAGTGTGGGGAGATGCTTCACGCTTATACGCCGAATGCAACCTAATTAAATTATAGGTTCGTATAAAGTACCGAGTACTTATATTAATAACATAAAATAATCCTTAATAGTTGTTCCATCTACTATCGTTCCGGCTATCATAATTAAAGAGGTCATGACATACGTACGAGGAGTTAGACACTTAAATCGTAAATCCAACAACTCGTCTCGATACGGCATCCGAAGAGGCCTATTAGAAGCCCCTATATTAAGCACTTTGATAACCACGTAATATCTATAAATAGCATAACACCGACAAGTCGTTATTGGAAAAATTAATATGTTAAAAGCGAAAACGTTTATATATACTTTTTGTAAAAATGACCAAATTTCGGTCGTTTTAAGTCCGTTGCCCTTTTCTTACGTCCACGTCTTCGTAGTAAGAAGAGTGATCAATATATCACATTTTCAAGTTTTTAAGATTCTGTAATGAATAGTAATTTTACTGTTCACAACAGCTAGTTTATCGTTTTTAGTTTTAATTAGCGTAAACTTGTAATCGTAATAACTTATTCGTTTTAATCCCAATTTTAGTGATTTCTTCGAGCCGGCTTTGTTATTAAAAGATGTATTATATTTATAAAGTTGGGTCCGCTAATGAATAGTACTTTTTACTGTTCATGAAACAAAGTTTAAAAAATTACTTTTAAAACTATTAATTATCGAAAATGTCGTAGTTTTTTAATCGTTATAGTATTGCGTTTTTTTAGCGATTCTTTCGAGTACGATCTCGTAATTAAAAAGTTATATCATATTTTGATGTTTAAAAAATATGAGTTTCTGTAATGTAATAGTGATTTATTTATAAAAATAGTTTTAAAAAGAATTTTCTCGTCATAAAATCGTAATTAACGTATCTTTTTCGTTTATAAATTGGTTTTTCGAGTTTTCTTATCATTTTGGTAAATCGTCATGAGGCGATTATTTTATATGGAAGGTCAAACCCCTGTATGATATTCGAACTAAAACAGCCCTTGTATTATCCAATGGAGGGGGGGGGGGGGGGTGGGGGGGGGGGGGGGGGGTTATCAATTATAAAAAGCTTGTTTTCATTAACATTATGAACCCTAATTATACTAAACATGTTTATACTTAAACCATATTTATCATACTTTTACATCCATATTTTCCAAGATAAATAGAACCATAAGACATAAGAACTTAAGTGCATAAATTCTTAAACAAAGTGACAACTCATTTTACATATTAAAAAGTCCTTAGTGGTTGATTTAGCCATAATTAACATATAACACATAAAAAATAATGATTATATCAAAGTATAAAGAGAATTTAAGAAGCCTAGGGATGATGTTATGAGATAAATAAATTAAGTGCTAAACCCATGTTTAGACTTAAAACCAAATCATACACGCGTATAAAACCCATGATTAGGTTTGAAAACCCTAATCTTCCCTTTTCTTCTTAAATCCTTACCAAATGAAAGAACCAATGCTTGGCAAACACCTTATGTGTGTCTTAGTATTGATGTTTATAGGCTTGCATGGATTGTAAAAAACTTTGTCATGGTTTTGTTTATGAGTGCTATATTTGACCGTGGGTTTTGGAGTCAAAGGAAAAGAGAGAAGAAAAATTAATTTTGTAAGTATAAATAGATATGTTTATTTTATTTTTTTATTCACATATGAAGGCATGTATTTATAGGAAGGTAATAGATATGCTAGTTGCTTAGTTTGACCAAGAATTCAAAGGGGGGGTGTTAGGACGTGGGTTCATGGGGACAAGAAATGAGGGAAACAAGGGACTTAATGGTTTATGTCTTGGTTCCTTATAATGGGAATCATCCCATGAAGTTAAGGACTTGTGTTTCACTAGCTTATTTACTTATTAATTTGTATGTTTACTTGTGTACTAAAAAGAAAAGTGTAAGAAAAGTATTAAATAAAAAATGTAATGTGTAAGTATTATTATTTAAAGGTTTACTTGTAAATAGTCTTGGTTAATTTGTACATATACATTTTAATATCGGACATGATAGTATGCTCATCAGATATCCATACAGTTTTATAAACTTCGATCGTGATATATAAACATAGGTATTTGTTGAGCGACTTTAAACTTTTTTTAGGGTCCGTGAAAACCTATATTGTCAATTATCGCGAAACGTAAACACTTTCACTGTATCCGATAAAAAAAACTTGTGAATACGTTAGAAGGACTTACATACAGCATATTACACTCAGTTGTATGATTTCTTGAAGTACAATCAAAAGGAGGTCGATGAACTAAGAGCTGAACGACTTGGAAAAACACATGATCTGTTAGCTCTCATGGCAACTTCCAATTATCTAGTGTTTTACCAAGATCAACCATCACCGAGTACCTACATACAACAACCACTTCCAAACAATAACTATAACCCACAACCATCATTCAACATGGACTTCATGCAACAACCCATGCCAAACCCTAAAGATATTTCAGATCCCACAACTACTATGAACATGGCTCTTGCTCTAATGGCTAAGGCATTCAAACTAAATTACTCAACACCAACCAACAACAACCAGAGAATTTCATCAAACCCTCGCAATAAGCGGATTGCTCAACCAAGTATGAATATGGGTCAAGATAGACATATACAGATGGTTAGAGGTAACGGTGGAAATCAGTTTAAACAGTTTGTCGGGAATCAGAATGGGTATAATGCATTACAGAATGTCAGGAATCAGGTTGTTCAGAATGCAGTTCAGAATCCGGGTGTTCAAAATGTTGGAAATCAGAATGAGATTATTGTTGTTCCGGGCATTGCTAATCAGAATGCAAATCAAATCAGAAATGGTAATGTTGTAGCAGCACGGGCTGAGGGAAATATTGTTGGGAATAACGGTAATCAGATAAGGTGTTACAACTACAAAGGATTGTGCCATCTTGCTAGGAACTGTACAGCCAGACCAAGGAGAAGGGATGTTGTGTATCTTCAGACTCAGCTACTGATTGCTCAAAAGGAAGAAGCATGAATCCAGCTCTAAGCCGAAGAGTTTGATTTCATGGCTGCTGCAGGAGACCTGGACGAGATAGAGGAAGTTGATGCAAACTGCATTTTGATGGAAAACCTGCAGCAAGCATCGACATCGGGTACTCAGACTGACAAAGCTCCCGTCTATGACTCAGACGGAATAGCTGAGGTACACAACTATAACAATTGCTATGATAATGAGATTTTCAATATGTTTACTCAAGAGGAGCAGTATACTGATCTACTCGAGCCCATTCCAGAACCACACCAAGTTCAACAGAATGACATTAATGTTATCTCTGATGTACCTTGTGTGGAACATGATGGGGGTACGGTAGAACAATGTTCTGCTACTGTTGAGGAAACACGTCCTTTATATGATTCATTATATAACAATTTGGCAATTAAAGTAAAGAATGTTAACTCAGTCAATCAAAATCTGAAAGCTACAAATGCTGAATTGACCACTGAGCTTGCTAGATATAAAAATCAAGAAAAGTGTTTTGAAATTAGTTAGGAAAAATACGAAAAACTTGAAAGGTGTTATCAACAGTCTGTTTATCAAGAGCAGTGTCTTACTAAAAAGATAAATGCACTTCACTTAAGTTCTGGTAAACAAATAACAGTCTGATTTCAAAATATGCGAAGATGAGCTTCTTGATAAACAGATTCTTCTTGAGAATAAAATAAAGGAATTAGATAATCTTTTGGTCAAAATGGGTCAATCGATTCAAACGATGCACATGCTTTCACCTAAGCCAGACTTGTTTTACCACACCGAACAAAAAATGGCTTTGGGTTATCAAAATCCGTTTTATCTCAAGCAAGCTCAGCAGAAACAACAGAGTTTGTATAATGGCAAAGTTCAATTAGAAAAGCATGATCCTCCTGTTGTATATGATTCTAAAGAGACACTGCAACTTGCTCAAGAGAGTCGTCTGAAAATGAAATAATTGAACAAAGAAATAAAACCGGCAAATTATAATAAGATTAATCATATTTCAGGGGTTTTTGTTTCTCAGATGGCCAAGTCACAAGAGTCGTATTTTACAAATACTTCCAAAACGGCCACTGTTTCAAAATCGATTTCAATACCAAATGAAGAATTTTCGGATGATGCTACTCCAAGTGTTGCACAAAAATTTCTAAATGAGGTAAAAAGCACCATTGTGACTCTTCAACATGTTCTCAAACATAAAATGACTTTAGAAATACACAATTGGTCGTCTACTGCTCATCAAGAGATTCATAAAATTTTAAAAGATGAAATTTTTCCTATCGTCAACCAAGTTGATGCTAGACTTCAAAATTTTGAAATATAATTTTTGAAAGAAGCAGCTAAATTTGTTCAAGACTTTTAAACACTCTTATAACGAGGGCTGATGAAATCTTTCTTTGATAAGCAAAAGACATTGGAACGTGAAATCGATAGTCTCTTGAGAGCAGTTGTCAGTTAGGAAATTATGTCCATTGTGCAAAATAATTTTGTTGTTGATACATCAAATCTTCAAACTGTGCTTGATCGTATGAAAGAACGTTTTGAAACCTATATCATTAAAAAAGATACTGAATATGCTAAACTTTGGAATAAATGACACAAAAAATGTGAAGAATGCAAATATGACAAAATTTCGTACAATAAAGCTTATAATGACATGCAACAAATGATCGAACAGTTACAAGCTCAGTTGGGAGATCTCAAGGGTAAATGTAAGGATACTTCATATGCATCAGATACCCTTGATCCTTTGTCTCAGAAAATAGAAAATGAGAACGTGGAATTAAAGTTTCAGGTTGTGAATTATGTAAGATAAATTGAACATCTTAAGACAACATACAAAAACCTTTTTGACTCTATCTTTGTGACACGGGCTCAAACCAAATTGATAATTGACTCTTTGCAAGATAAATTACATGACTCGAACCATGAAAATGGTAAGTTGAGAGCTCAATTATTTGCTAAGGTTTCTGAACAAAAGGACACAATCAAAGGTACGAGTGCGAATACTTTGTTTGCAAAGCAATCAATCTTGGGAAAAACACCTTTTTTTTCTTCTAAATCAAAATTTTATTCTGTCACTCCTTTTCCAAAATCATCAGTTCTTCCCAAAGTTGATAAGACAAACGCTTTTTCCAAGCCTGTCACTTCCAACTCGATACCCACTCCACAAGAATCAAAAGTTGTGAAAGATGTTAAGGTAATTGCCCCTGGAATGTTTAGGATCAATCCTTCTAAGACTTCTAGGGAAGACAAATTTGTGCCTATCAACAAAGTTAGAGCAAGCGTTAGGACAAATCTGACCACTGTTTCACAACCTCATGTCATCACTAAGAAAGAAGTTAATTATGACTTAAATGGTTTATCTTCTACGGGAGTAAACAACATTGTTAAGACTAGAAGGCCACAACCTAGGAGCAATACAAAGAATGGTAGGGTCACCTCTGTGTCTAAGAGTAGTTGCAGCAAGAATAAAGAAATTGAAGTAGAAGAACACCATAGGAATTTACTGCTTTCTAAGAAAATGAAACATATGTCATCTGAATCTAATAACGTTAAGCTTGCTATTCGGAATGATAAATCTAAAGTTGTTTGTGCTATGTGTAAGTAGTGTTTAATTACTGCTAATCATGATGCATGTGTGCTTAATTATGTGAATGACATAAATTCTTGTGGTAAGAAACAAAAGCCAAAGGCCTGGAAACCTAAGAACGTAGGGTCCAAAGAAAGACTTGCTTCACCTAAGCCTAGGAAACCTAGAACTATCCTTAGGTGGTCGCCAACTGGTAGAATTTTTGATCTTACAGGAAAAATAATTGATTCCAGCAATGCTGAGAGTCATTCTGACTGCTCAAATAGTGATAATGCATGTACTTCTAACCCTCAGGAACCTAAAAGAAAACGGTTTCCAAACTCTACTTTCTCTTTGGCAGGTCATTCAAATCTATTTATGGTGCGTAGACTCGGGATGTTTAAAGCACATGATAGGAAATCTGAAGCTTCTCATAAATTTTGTCTGGAAGTTCTTGGGAACTATCCGCTTTAGAAATGATCATGTTGTTGCAATTCTAGGTTTTGGTGATCTTCAATGGGGAAATATTTTGATCACCAGGGTTTATTTCATTGAGGGCTTGGGGCACAACTTGTTCTCGGTTGGACAGTTTTGTTTAGATTTGGAGGTCACGTTTAGAAGGAACACCTGTTTCATCAAAAATCTAGAAGGAGTTGATTTGTTGAAAGGAAATCGTACAACAAACCTTTACACCATCAATCTCTATGAGATAGCCTCTGTATCTCCAATTTGCCTCATGGCTCAAGCTATGTCTACCAAGTCGTGGTTATGGCATCAACATTTATCCCACCTTAATTTTGACACCATAAATGACCTCGCCAGAAATAATCTTGTCATCGGTCTTCCAAAATTCAAATACCATAAAGAACATCTTTGTCCCTCATGTGAGCAAGGAAAAAGCAAAAGAGCATCTCATCCACCCAAACCTGTTCTAAATTATAAGAATATGTTACACCTTCTTCATATGGATTTGTGTGGTCCAATGAGAATTGCAAGCATAAATGGAAAGCGGTATGTTTTGGTGATTGTGGACGATTACTCTCATTACACTTGGGTTCACTTTCTCAGATCAAACGATGAAGCACCAAAAGTGATTAAAACCTTCCTGAAGCGAATCACTGTCCTTTTGCAAGCTCCTGTCATTATAGTAAGAACCGACAATGGCACTGAGTTCAAGAATCAAGTGCTTCAAGAATACTTTAATAGTGTTGGCATCTCTCACCAAACGTCCTCTGTCAGAACACCTTAACAAAATGGAGTCGTGGAATAAAGAAACCATACGTTAGTGGAGGCTGCTAGAACAATGTTGATTTTCTCTAGTGCCTCATTATTCTTATGGGCTGAAGCGATTGCTACTGCGTGCTACACTCAAAACCGCTCCATTATTCACCGTCGATTTAACAAAACACCATATGAGCTCATTAACGGCAGAAAACTAGATATCTCCCTTCTTCATGTATTCGGGGCTCATTGTTATCCCAAGAATGACCGTGACGATATTGGGAAGCTTGGTGCAAAAGGTGATATTGGCTTTTTCATTGGCTATTCTGCTGATTCATGTGCTTACAAAGTTTACAACTGAAGGAAAACGAAAATCATAAAGATAATGAATGTGACATTTGATGAGCTTTTAGAAATGGCTTTTGAACAAAGCAGTTTAAAACCCAGGCTTCAAAGTATGACTTTTGGACAAATCAGTTCAGGACTTGATCTTACTTATGCTCCGTCAATAATAACAACTCAAAAACCAACTAAAGGTGATTTGGATTTACTGTTCGAAGCTATATATGATGATTATATTGGTGGTCAACCATTAGCTGCTCCAAGAACTGTTCCAGATGCTCAAGCACCTCAAGTTCTTCAGACTCCAACGACATCTACAGCAATAGCAGACTCTGCTTCGACACCAACAAATTCATCCTCTCAAGCTCTAAATACTCCAAACACTTCATAGGATGTTGACGAGCTCGAAACACAACAACAACATGTTCAGCAACAAGATAATGAAGCCCCACTCCAACCTAAAACAGTTGCTGATAATGTTCTAAATTCTATGCTCGATGGGAATCGGTTTGTCAATCCGTTTGCTACTCCATCCACAAGTGCTGCTGAATCATCGTCTTCACAATATGTAGATCCATCGAACATGCATACGTTTTATCAACCATACCCTCATGAATATCAATGGACTAAGGATCACCCTCTTGAACAAGTAATAGGAGAACCCTCATGACCAATCTTGACAAGAAATCAACTCTGATCTGATGGTGACATGTGCATGTATGCATTATCTATAAGCACTATGGAACCGAAAAATTTCAAAGAGGCTATGACTGACCCTGCATGGATTGAATCAATGCAAGAAGAGCTTCTCCAGTTCAAAAGGCTTAATGTATGGGTATTAGTTCCACTTCCGGATAACATAAATCCCCTTATGTTAAAATGGCTATTCAAAAATAAGCATGATGAAGAGAACACGGTCATCCGAAACAAGTCTCGTCTGGTTGTGAGAGGGTACCGCCAAGAGGAAGGAATAGATTTCAAAGAATCCTTTGCTCCGGTTGCTAGAATGGAAGCCATCAGGATATTTTTGGCATATGCTGCACACAAATCATTCACTGTGTTTCAAATGGCGCAAAAACTGCATTCTTGCATGACACGCTAAAAGAAGACGTGTACATGTGCCAACCTGAAGGTTTCATTGATGCTGATCATCCTAGCCATGCCTACAAGCTAAAGAAGGCATTATATGGGCTAAAGCAAGCACCAACGGCTTGGTACGACGAATTGTCAAAGTTTCTCCTACATAATCACTTCTTCAAAGGCACCATTGATCTAACGTTGTTTATAAGGTGCTTCAAAGACAACATCTTAGTGGTACAGGTCTATGTTGATGATATTATCTTTGGTTCTACACACCCTAGGTATACCCAACTATTTTCTGACCTCATAAAAAGCTGCTTCGAAATGTCGATGATGGGGGGAATGATGTTTTTCCTTGATTTACAAGTTAACCAATCCCCCCGTGGCATCTTCATAAACCAGTCTAACTACGTGCTTGAAATCCTTAAAAAATATGGAATGAAATCTTGTGATCCCGTTGGTACTCCAATGGAGATCAAAGATAAGCTTGACTTAGATCAACACGGGTCTTTAGTCGATGCAACGAAATATCATAGCATGATTGGTGCCCTAATGTATCTGACGTCAAGCTGACCGGACATTGTACATGCTACTTGTTTATGTGCTCGGTACCAGGCTAAGCCAACCGAGAAGCACCTCAAAGAGGTGAAAAGGATCTTTCATTATCTCCAGGGAACCGTCAATATGGGTCTTTGGTATATGAAGCATTCTGGTTTTGAACTAACCGGATTTTCAGATGCTGATTATGTAGGATGTGAAGACACCTTCAAGAGTACTTCCAGTGGAACTCAATTCTTAGGCGAAAAGCTAGTTAGCTGGTCCTCAAAGAAACAAGAATGTTAATGCTGCTAAGCTTAAGTTAATGTTGTTAGGCTTAATTTACTGTTGCCCATATTAGTTTATGATGCTAAGCATACACTTCCTGCTGTTAGGCATAAGTTAATGCTGCCAGGCATAACTTACTACTGCTGGGTTAGTTAATAATCATAGGCTTAACTTAATGCTGCCAGTTTAAGTTAATGTTGTTGAGGGTGATTTCATAAATACTTTGATTAAGGGTTTCAATCACTCATTCGATCGATTTTATACCTTGATATACTCTCTAATCATAAACCCTAACTCAATTTTATCATTTAATCATCAAAACCCATCACAATGTCGATTGCTGAAACTCACAATTTGGTTGCGTTTTTGGAGAAACACGAAGAAAGTAGTAGGTTTGAGAAGATTATTGATTTCCTGAATGCAAGTTATGTCCAATATGCGTTAACGGTTAATCCAACCATTTATACTACCTGTATTGAAAAGTTTTGGGCATCTACCAAGGCTAAAATCATTAATGGGGAACGACAAATACAAGCCCTGATAGACAAGAAGAAGGTAATCATCACTGAGACTAGTATAAGGAGTGATCTTAAGTTGGATGATGCTGAAGGAATAGATTGTCTACCCACTGCTTCAATTTTTGCAGAACTGGAAAGAATGGGGTATGAACATCTTACTCAAAAGCTTACTTTCTATAAATCTTATTTTCATCCCAATGGAAATTTCTTATCCATACCATACTACAATGCCTTAGTGCTAAGACTACAGCCTGGAATGAATTTAGTAGCACTATGGCATCTTCTATCATATGTCTTGCCACAAACCAAACATTCAACTTTTCCAAGTACATTTTTGACAATATGGTGAAGCACTTGGAGGGTGGTGTTAAATTTCTCATGTACCCAAGGTTTGTGCAAGTATTCCTGGACAAACAAGTTGAGGGGATGACCAGACATAAGGAAGTTTATGTTACACCTTCCCACACCAAGAAGGTGTTTGCTAATATGAAGAGACCAGGAAAGGGTTTTTCTAGAAGAGTCACACCTCTATTCCCAACAATGATGATTCAAGCTTCAGAAGATATGGGTGAAGATTCAGCTGCTCCTTCTGATTCTCATTCCACAGCGATTATTTCTCAACCATCATCATCTAAACCTTAAAAGAAGAAGTCAATGAGGGAATAGATGAAAGACAGTGGTCCTACAGAGCCTATCAGTGATGAGGCTCATGTATCTACCCCTTCCTATGATCCATAAGTAGTGAGGATAGTATGCAACTTTCTGAATTGATGAATTTATGTACCAGCCTACAAGAGAAAGTCTTTGATTTGGAGAAAGCCAAGACTGCTCAAGCAAAGGAGATTGCTAGCTTAAAGAAGAGAGTCAAGCAATTGGAAAAGAGAAGGAAGTTAAGAACTCCAAGGTTTAAGAGATAAAGGAAGATTGGTTCAACTAGCAGCGTAGAATCCACTAATGATGTTAGTTTGGGTTGTCACACCCCGCCAAGGCAGAAACGCGAGGCGTAACAAGAAAGGATATCATCACAACACAATGGCGTTTATATAGAGAATTCGAAAAGAAAAAAAAATAAGTAAAGCATAGACACAAAGTGTCATAACAATACCTATAAAACTAACCAAAATCCAAAAGGCGTCTTTATTGATGAAATGAAAGTTCTCGCCAATAGAAAGACATGCAACAAGTATCCAAAAACCAAACAATGCAAAATTCAAGACAATAAAGCAATAAACTCCATGACATCCTACGGTCTCTTTCTAGCCACTTATCTCTATCTTATTCCTATGATGCTCACCTGAAAATGATGCTTAAACGTCAACATAAAGTTGGTGAGAGTCATAGGTTTAAGACACGCCAATAACTCGCTTTGAAATCACTGTGATAAATAAAACATAGCATAGCAGAACATACAACAAACTATCATACAAGCTAACATGCAATCACATCAACCCACATTGAGACGTTCACGCTCCATGATCACAAACATAGAAACTAAACGTATCCCAATCCACAAAATGAGACGATCACGCTCACTATCAACAATCCACAGCAATGAGACGATCACGCTCACTACTAACAATCCACAACAATGAGACGATCACGCTCACTACTAACAATCCACAGCAATGAGACGATCACGCTCACTACTAACAATCCACAGCAATGAGACGATCACGCTCACTACTAACAATTCATTCATGCCTTGAGACGGTCACGCTCAAGCACAATAATCCATATCATATTAGCAAGTAGCACATAACATACAATAGTCTCGTATAGCCCATGCCTCATTTAAAACACATTATCACAGTAACTAAAACATTTAAACTCATAGCATCATTTTCACCCCAAGAAAACATAAGAAAAAGGGGCTATGAAACTCACCTGATGCTTAAGCAAATTCCAAATCCTTGCACGAAACTAAACAATCAAAACAAACACGTGTTACACGCGACCAAGCCAATTGCTTATGCCCATGTAACAATCATATGATGGATGTCTAAGGTGTTTAATTACCCTCATGGGTCACCACGACACCATGCCCAACCTTAACCAACATGTTTACACATTTTTTCAAAGTCTTACAATTTACCAAAAAATGCAAAATTTTGACATCATTTTACCATTTTCTAAACCATACCTATTGAGCTTTATAAATTTTACCAAAAATCACAGGTTCAATATCATGAATTTACTATCTCCATGATTTTTTCACTAATTTATTTCCCCTCTTAAGTGCCCCAAATAAAATCAAACTTTTAACTACTCAGTTTCGGATCTGAACGAACACTAAAAAGTTTAGACCTAAAAAACGTACTTAGACTCCAAATTAGAAGCTCTCCTTTGGGGAATTTTTAATATACTCATAGAACTAAACTATTGTAGGTTGGCTAACCCTAATTCAAATTTTAAGTGGGGGTTTTACACCTCGTAACCTGACCTAAATCAGACCCGAATTTACTACTTTGACAACTTTTCTCGTAACCAACATTTGAATGACTTCCCGACCTTAAAAACTTTCGAGGCCGGATGTTCTGGAAACTAGACTCTCTGAGCTACATCATAGACACTAGAAACTTAACAAAATCTATTAGCATCATCGAGATAACAGCCGAACAATACAACCCTAAATTCTGTTCTAATCTAAATTAAGTTCTAACGCGATCTAAACCCTAACGAATACACCCATATGATCTTAATTAAACCCTAATCATTGTAATATGATTAAACATCATTAATTTACAGATTTAATGAAACCATAATTATCCATCTTAATAATTATTACATGGATTAATGATTAGTAATTAACAAGGATGATGATCTATACCTTAAACCTTCGAATTCTTAAACAAAAATCACTAAACTTGAAAAATAATTTTTTTCTCCTTTTTGATCTCTTTTGCTTGGCCGATTACTTCACAAGGGGGAATAAAAAGTGTTTTAGGGATATCTTGGTTTGGTATTTATAGGATTAGAGTCCTAATTATAATCAAAAACTTCTCTTTTTTTCTTTTTCTTTGGGCCAGCCGAAACCCTCACATACATATATATATATATATAGGGATGAGATCATGAGAAAACCTAATTTTGGTGAAAAACCCAGAAAACCTTGAAAAACCAAACAAATGCCCTAAAAAAACCAAACAGATGCCCTAATTTTTTCAGGCTATATAAAAGATTTTTTAGGGCATCTGTTTGGTTTTTGAGTTTTTTATAGAGATTATATCGAGGCCATATTTGCCTGAAAAACCAAATTTTAGTCTGAAAAAATTAGGGATCTGTTTGATTTTTTTAGGGCATTTGTTTGGTTTTCTGAGTTTTCTGGGTTTTCTAGCAAAATATGATTTTCCCTTTAAATTATTAATTAGCTAATTACTTGCATTACTTTAAGTTTTTATAAAAACTTAAGCTTATTTGAGTACATCTTTTTGCGTAAACGCAATCTACTAGACTTTTAAAATAAATAATAACTTTATATTTAAACTTTCTAATTAAAATTTTCATTTCACCAATACACTTTCTATATTTAGAAAGTCCACCACTAATTCACATATTTCACCAACCTCATACACTTTTCATAGGACATACTTCATATCTCAACCCAACGCTTAGACATCCACATATTAACGAAACCACACATACAAAAACATTAGTCATTTCCATTATTAATACAAGTGATCAAAACAGAAATACTCAACCAATACCTCAAACTCCATCATCATTGAGATGAATACACCTCAAAATGATTAACAAGAACACAAATAAATCCACATAGATCACACATAGACCACACATAAAGCACATATGAACACTTAGCCAAACCTAATAGAATGACTAACCTGCTCAAATCACGGGTGTCACACATACAAGGCATAATGTTCAGGTTTTTTGGTAAGACCGACTGGACCAGACCGGACCAAAGACCGAATTGGTCCAAAACGCCAGACCGAGGACCGGACCAAAATACGTTCGGTCCGGTCCAGTTTGGTTTTCCGGTCCGGTCCGGTCGAACGGTCCGTATGCTCAGCCCTACTCTAAGGCGTGGAGTCTAAGGGTTAAATAAGCTAGACATTTGCGTTAGAGCTTAATTAGATTTTATAAAGCTAAATGGTAAATCTCTATTTAACTCCCTTCGAGGATACGACCCCGGACTAATAGTTATTAATTTTCCTAAAGTAATTCTATCTCTAAACAATAATTTATTACCGACTGCTTTACACGTGTCAGTCAACTATTACGGGTTAAAGGATACAGGTTATTGGTTACGCTTAGGGGTTAAATTAATGTGACCAATGATAACCTAATGCGCATGACCTATGACCCATGTGAATTAGCCATTGTCACCGGTAATGCATGGGTCCATGACACTATAAGCCACTACAACCCAATGCATATGACCCATATGATGTTAAATACCCATTAATTAATGTGACTAGTTATAACCTAATGCACATGACCCATGACCCATGTTAAATATCCATTGTCACCAGTCATGAATGTGTCGTAACATGACACTATAAGCCACTACAACCCAATGCATATGACCCATATGATGTCAAATACCCATTAATGAATGTGACCAGTGATAACCTAATGCACATGACCCATGACCCATGTGAATTAGCCAGTATCACTGGTCATGCATGGGTGTTTTGAGGGTGCACATATACCCATAACTTTACCTATCTTATTGTTTGTATATGTATTTTACCTCACTGATGCGGGATGAGTGAGTAACTTACCTAAGCTACAAACAACATCTTAGATTTGATAAATGTCTCCCTCACATGACTATGAACACTCTATGTCTACAACACATGAAATAAAACTCTATCTCTACAAAACATGAAATATATGCGGGACCTTTCTTGAAAGTAGCTAGTACGAGGAGTTGTTATAAAGGTGAGAACAGTTGTCAACACTTTTCCTATAGTTTGGTTGTTATCTTTCTTTGAATAAGAGCATTTAATGGAATATGTACTTCTCTACTGGATGCATGATCTGTCTCAACAACTTTCACATGTTACCCTCGTATCTCAGCTATATAAGAAAATGTTTGTTAAAGAGATAGTTAGATATTATAAATACAAAAATTATACAAAGTGTTGAGCCAAATCAGTGCCCAATGGTCTTAGACTAGAATTTGAAAGAAAATATCTCAAGTGTAGAACTAGTCCATGAGTGAATACACTTAGAGAGTCATCTTCAGAGTCGAAAATAAAAGAAAGTCTCATGACTAGGGTTGAGCACGGTCCGAAAACCAGACCGGAGCGAACTAAAAACCGATTTGGTCTAAAAGTCCGGACCAAAATGCTCGGTCCATGAACGGGTTAGTCCAACAAACCAAAAATAAGAAAAAGATAGACCGAAGACCATACCGAAATATGTTGGATCTGATTTCTTGATTCGGTCCGATCTGCGGTCCAATACTACTCACCAATAGGGGTTCGAAAAACCCGACCCGACCCGGACCTGATTAAGCCTATTCGGGTCTGGTTACTCGGGTCAAAAAACTTATTCGGGTCAACCCGAGTAACCCGATTATTAAATAGGGTCGAGTATCGGGTATGAAATTTTTAGCTAACTCGGGTTCGGGTCGACCCGATTGACCAGAATAAGAATATTTTTAGTCTTTAAAAATAAATTTTATAAATTTTCTATCTATAAAAGCACAAAAAAAGGGTTCTTTTTTTACATTTTGCTACTATTCGGGTTGACCCTAACCCGAATTGACCCGATCCGAATTTACCAACCTGAATTAACCCGATCCCGAGTAACCTGAATTCAAATAAGGTCGGGTTTAAGTATGAAATTTGTACCCTTGACCCGACTTTGACCCAACTTTGACCCAACCCAAATTAATCCAAACCCGACCATTCTGACCCCACTAACACCACTAAGTCACCACTAATTAATTACACCAGAATACTGAAAATGGATTTTCCCTCTTCACATTTTCAATAGTGCCGCTCAAACTTTTCCCCAAAAATCAAATTCACATTATCATTATCCGTCACTCCCTCCATTAGTTTTCTACCTCACGTAACCACCCCTTATCCCTCTTCTAAGCCAAATCCGATTCATCTAATCAACCCTTGCTAGTCACAACCCCGAGTTGTTTGTCGTATCGTTGCACATCACATACCCCTCGTTGTTCTTCATCTTCACTCCTGATTTCAAGTCCATTTATCCACAAATCAGGTATGCATTATATATTCAATTTAATCATTAATTTGACGTCTTCATGACTCAATTTTGTGTTTGGTTGTTTTTAGGAATTAAGGTTCGTATAAACCTAAATTTATATAAGCTTGGAACAAGCTTTCTGTTGTTTTGAACTCAGGGGGTGTTTGTTTCGGCTTATATGTGGGCTTATCAGCTTATTTGATTTCAGCTTATATTTCATAATCCCAAATTTTCTGGCTTATTTTGAGACTTATGAGCTTATATAAGTTTATTAAGATATTATAAATTTAAATAAGCCTGTAAGTTTTAAAATAAGCCACGAGACTTGTGAGCTTATATAGGTTTATTAAAATATTAGTATAAATTTATATAAGCTCACAAGTCTCAAAAGAAGTCTAAAAATTGGGGCTTATGAAATATAAGCCAAAATCAAATAAGCTCATAAGCCCACATATAAGCCAAAACAAACACCCCCTCACTCAAAATGCTAGCTTATAAGACCTCTGACAAGTGTAAGTGTGCGGGTGGGAGTGCTTAGAAGATGAATTGTTTGTTAGATGATTGTTATATTACTTCGAGTTAGGCTCTTCTAATGTAAATTAGAACGGAATTGAATCATTAAATTGGTATAGTTAGGATGTGAAAGCTAATAGGATTAATACATGTGGTAAATTTATTTTGATTACTATTATGGCAGATAATGCTTCGAGTTAAGTTTTTCTAAAATTAGAAGAAAAAAATAGTATGGTACGGACTTCTGATGTGGATTGTCAGTGTAATGGTTGTTAGATAATTAGATGATTTGCATGAAAAAACTGATTTGGGTTTTGCTTCTGATGAGAATGTTTGTCGGCTGATAAAGATATTGATATTGTAGCTGGAAATACTTTGTTAGAAACTGTAAAGATATAGTTTGCTTATTCTGCAACCGAGGGAGTGTGGTTTTGGTATTGTGATGATAGGATAAAGTCGGCATCATTGGACTTGCTGCTTTTATTTAATAGAAATAGGCAAATAGCATTGTGTGGATACATAACTGTGATATGAATTTATAAAATCAGATTCTAGGCCAACAAGCTTGTGGTCATGAACTCAATTTACATGGTATTTCTTTATAATCGTAGTGTAATTGATAGATAACAGGTTGTAGGTCAATGCATTGATGGGGTTGAGAATGATAATTTGTTTTGTTTAACTTGGAGCTTCTCAGTATGAGGCATTGTTGATCTATATACTGTCTTTTGTTATCCAGATGCTGATATGCAGACTTTGAATTAGAAAAAGAAAGTCTATTTCTCCTTTTTTTAAGATGGAAAACAGCCAACCAGAGAAGAAAAAAATAGAGAGATGTTTTCATTGTTTTATGGACTTTGGAAATATCTAGTCAGGAAGACAGAGTTTCATGTACTAATTCTCGGAATCGACAAGGCTGGAAAAACAGTAATGCTTTTACTTTTCTTTCTTTGCATACAAATCCGTATTCAATTCCCACTAGTCAGCCATAATAAGAATCTGAGATATCAATGTTGGTATGATTTACATATGTACTGATAGTAATAGGTATACTTATACACGAGAACACATCTTGAGCCCCGGTATCAGTGTAACGTTTGCTGCCTTCTTTTGATCATCTCTGATCTTGTTTTTAATATTATTTGTAGACCTTACTGGAGAAACTGAAGACACAATATTCAAGCATAGAAGGCCTCCCCCTTATCGAATTGTTCCTACAGTTAGGCTCAATATTGGTCAAATAGAAACTTCAAATACAAAGCTCGTGTTTTGGGATCTTGGAGGTAAGGTATGCAGATTGGATACCTTGCAATGTTGCATAATAGAAGCAAGCTAACAACAATCACACCACGTTTTATTGACCTCTTATTGCTAAATATGCATTGCATCTGATATTTCCTAGTGCTAGTTTATGATAGCCTGTTACCCGCTAGAACAGGGGCCTATATGTAGGGGTATTTGGATGTGTTCTCAAAGTGTTTATTATGTCTCTAAGAATCATAAATACATAATCAGATAATGAAGTTACAGATATTAGGAAACTATAGTACTACTAATGTACTATACATTTATCTTCAATCTTCGGACCAAAGGGCTTGTGTCCCAATGGTACCCCATGTTGTGTGTGAAGCTCCCCAACTAAATGGTTGTGGGTTCAAGTCCTAGATAGTTAAAAGTTGCCGTTCTAAATAATAATAATAATAATAATAATAATAAATCTTCGGTCTTCGGTTTTCTTGCAGCAAATCCAAACATCCCCTTAGTCCTTTGATAAATTGTATATATGTACTAGGCGTGAATTTCAGTATTGTACTCTGATTTTCAACTCCTTACCATGCTCTTATTCTCAGCTTTAGACATAGGTTCCCTTTACATAAAGCTTCCATTATATAAATACAGAGCAGCAATACTGTAGTTGACTTTGACATTGAGTTTAACTACTTGCTTGTGGAGCGTGAATTGCTATATGTGATGCAATATACCAAAACTTTTAGTGTTGTTTTCTTCCCATGAATGTTATATTTTTGTCACTGATGTCGAGCAATTTATACTTTCAGTCTGGTCTTCGGTCAATTTGGGAGAAGTATTATGAAGAGGCACATGCTGTAGTTTTTGTAGTAGACGCTTCTTGTCCATCGCATTTTGAAGATTCTAAATCTGCCCTTGGTAAATAATCTTCTTTCGCTGTTAACTTTATGTGGTAAATTATGATCAGAAAATATTTAACATATAAATATGCTTCCAGAAAAGGTGCTTAGGCATGAAGATCTGCAAGGGCCCCCTCTTCTAATACTAGCCAACAAGCAGGTAACCACCCACCCCAAACAAAAAAGTTACACGATTTTAATACCTACCCAAATACCCGTTCTTCTATTTTACATGAGGTTTGGATATACACTTTTACTTGCAGGATCTTGTTGATGGTGTTTCAGCAGAAGAACTTGCTCAGTATTTGGACCTTAAGAAATTAGATAAGAGAGCTTATGCATTTGAAGGTGTTTCAGGGTATGATGGGTAAGTCAACAGTTTGGAAGCTTGTATATCTAATACCAATATGATTGGTGAGAACAAAACTGCACTTAAATTACAATCTAAGCGCAAAAACGTTTACGTCTCTCGTGATACCATGCAAAAGCAAGCTAGGAAGAAGAGTCAAAAGTCTTTAAATTATTGTTCATGAAAACTATGTTAGTTGAGAATTTTATTATGTACGACATTACAATTTTATATTTGGTTCAGTTATATACATTCTAATTTTATTGTATTTGAATTTGTTTTGATATATATATATATATATATAACAAAAAGCCATGGGAGGAAGGAGAATGCTAATTTGTGACGGATTCGTGACAGCTTTGTGACACTAAAAAGTGTCATTTGAATACTTAAAAAAAGGTATTCTTAAAAAGTGGTTACAAGTTAGTACTGCTCGCGTTGATGTTTCTACTACCAAGTTTATTTGTGATGATGGTTGGTCAAGAAATAATGTTGTTAGGATGTCGAACAATGCTTGTTAATACTGGCACGTATGAGTTAGTACTGCTTGAACTTCTTTGGTTTGTTACTACTGCTGTTGGTTGTTGAAAATTGAGAAAAGGTTAAAGTCGTTCATGGTTGTTGATAAGGAGAATACGACATCTGACATAATGATTTTCAAAGGCAGGTTGGATTATGTTTCACAGATCTAGAATTACAATTTGTTGAGGTATTTCTACTGCTTGATATTTGTTAGTACTGCCATTGAAGTTTAGAGTTGCCAATAGCCAAAGGAGAATCAAAGGATGGTTAGTACTGCTTCGTTTATAGTTAATACTGCCATGATTATATTAGTACTGCCAGTTGAAACTTCATTGATAATGCTGGCAATGAAAGTTTGTACTGCTAGCTTTGTCAGATATCGGACAACACACAGTTTTTGGATCTCGTACAACACACACAAAAGGAAGTTAATATTGTTGTGGTTATTAGTACTGCTAGGGTTAGCAGTTACTACTGTTGAACTTAAACCAATGTTAATGCTGCTCATATACTTAATACTGCCAATAGAAGAAGTTACTACTATTGGTTACTACTGCTTGGTTTAAGGGGAAGCTAGTGTGTTTGGATTCAGATTCACTTAAAATTTATAAAGGCTAGTTTTGGAATTTATTGGATTAATTGGTTACAAAGAAGATTGTTTATCACTTATTTGAAGTTGAAGTGGAATTACTTGGGTACGTGTTTTAAATGGCTTACAACGTTTAAAGATAACTTGTTCGTGCTTACATTGTTGTGACAGACTTGTCAAAATCTAGCAAAGGTGTGTGATTTCTCTTATGGTGCTTAATGCTCACATTTGCTATCACTTTGGTTATGTGTCTCATAGAAGATGAGGATTTTTGTCAAGAGATTGCGATCTACTTATATTTCACAGATTTATTTATGAGTTTGACGTCACGTGGATAGTACAAGATATAAGACACAAGTCAAGTTTGTAATACTTAGTTTTCTTTATCTGTAATCATTACAAAAAGCTCATAGAATTAAAGATTCAAGAAGTGGTTAACATATGGGTTTTAGGGGAAGCTTATTGTTAAAATGTTTAACCATTTACATGTAGCATTGAGGTGAAGGTTTTTACTACTGTTAGTCATTATTACTACTGGTAATTTGAGGAGTTAGAAGGCTTGGATTAGAAGTGTGATATTGGTTTGTAGTGGTCAAGATCAAAGTTGCTTATATTCATATGTCCCCTATTAGATTATGACAAAAAAGGGAAGAAATATTAACAAGTTGCAACTTATAGATCCTTGGTGTGGCATGTTACAAAGGAAGTCTGAATTAAGAAGATTTTGTTTCATTCAGGGAGATGATTACATCTCAACTTCAGGGGAAGCTTTGGCTTTATGATAAAGTTTGTACACGACTTTGTTTATTTTGTCATCATCAAATAGGGGAAGATTGTTGGGATTCTTGATTTGATGAGACAAAGTGAATAAAAGAATGAAACAAAAGAACTTAAATACAAAATTAGAATTCTTCAAAAGATGGAAGATTTTAAAGATACTAGAAGATCTCCTTATTCAGATAAAAGATTTGAAGATAAAGATTAGGAAAGATTTAAATAGTTTCCTTATCTATTGATTTACTTTCTTTGTAAGTCTTGGACTCTCTCTATATAAAGAGTCCTAGGCATATAGTTTTTAGTGTGCACAACCTCGAGATGTAGACGTCTTTAGGACTAATAGTTAGTAGTTAGTTAGTTAGTAGCCCCAAGGTATATATTTAAATAGTTTCCTTATCTATTGATTTACTTCCTTTGTAAGTCTTGGACTCTCTCTATATAAAGAGTCATAGGCATATAGTTTTTAGTGTGCACAACCTAGAGATGTAGACGTCTCTAGGACTAGTAGTTAGTTAGTTAGTTAGTAGCCCCAAGGTATAGAATTGGGGCAAGGTGGAAAAGTATGGAATAAAAACCTTGTTTGATAATATACTGTTCTTTATATTTCACTGCATATTTTTTATTATCTGTAAAACATATCCTAGATGAGTTTATAACGATCTCCACAGCTCTTGAGTGTTGAACGTTGTTGAAGCATAGAGCAATTGCACTTTTGTTGTCGCAGTACAGAGGAATCTTATTGAATTGAAAGCCATAATCTGTTAGCTGTGAACGCATCCATAGGATTTGAGCATAAGACCCAAATAAGGCAATATATTCAGCCTCTGTACTTGAGATCGCAGTGCTCTTTTGCTTCTTGGAAGACCAGCTAACAAGTTTATCACCTCAGAATTGAGCGCTTCTTGATGTACTGCGTCTAGTGTCCTGACACCCCGCGTGATCTGCGTCTAAAGATGTTGTTAGAGACATATCGGTATCCTTCAAGTACTAGAGCCCTTTAGGTGTCAAAAGATCCGTTTAACCGCATTTAAGTGCTTTTTGGTAGGCTTTTCCTGATACCGGGCACATAAGCAGACTGCATAAATAAGGTCGGGTCTACTGGATGTCAGATACATGAGGGATCCAATCATGCCATGGTAAAGTGTAGCATCAAATGGTGTCCCATGTAGATCTTCATCCAGTTTATTTTTTTCAACCATAGGCGTGTCTATAGAATTACTAGATAGCATACCATATTTTTTAATAATTTCAGAAGCATATTTTGATTGGTTTAGAAAGATGCCTCTGGGACTTTGAGAGATTTGTAATCCTAAAAAGAATAACATCTGACCCATCATTGACATCTTAAACTTAGTGGTCATTTGATTAGCAAACTCATTACACAAAGCAGTATTAGTGGATGCAAATATTATATCGTCAACATAAATTTGTACCAACAATAAGTTGTTTCTTGCTTTCCGTGTGAAGAGTGTTGGATCAACTGCACCTTTGGAGAAATGTTGTGAAATGAGGAAACTTGACAGCATGTCGTACCATGCACGTGGTGCTTGTTTGAGATCGTAAAGGGCCTTTTTGAGCTTGTACACATGCGATGGATATTCCTGATCAACAAATCCTTCTAGTTGAGAAACATAAACCTCTTCCTTGAGCTCACCATTTATGAAAGCCGTTTTGACGTCCATTTGGAAGATCGCTATATTCTTGTTGGTGGCATTTTCTATGAAGATACGAATGGTCTCTATTCTTGCAACTGGTGTAAATGATTCCTTGATATCAATTCCTTCCTCTTGCCTGAATCCCTAAGCAACTAATCTAGCCTTATTCTTTAGCACCCCGCAAAATTCGTCTGTCTTGACCTTATAAATCCATTTAAGTTTGATCAACATGACTTTATCTGGACACGGCACCAATTCCTAAACTTGCATTGCATTGATCCATGATGGTTTGGTCATTGCTTATTTGAAGTTCTTTGGTTCTACAGAAGTTAGGAAGGCATTAAAGTAACACCATATGGCGTCAGTTTTGAGTTGCTTTATGGTGGAGACTGAATGAGAAGGATCACCGATCACGTTTGCTATTGGATGATCCTTAGTCCATCTACCAATCAGTTCAAATGGAGTGTGGGATGGTCTCACATTAGATGATGATCCTTGAGAAGTCGAGTCTTCATAAAGAGGTTCGTAAAGAGGATCATC